>SJYA01002617.1:16574-119363 GCA_006410615.1 Neotragus moschatus | reverse complement strand
ATCTGGTCCCATCACTTCATGGCAAATAGATGGGGAAATAGTGTCAGACTTTATTCGGGGGGTCTCCAAAATCACTGCAGATGGTGACTGCAGCCATGAAATTAAAAGACACTTACTCCTTGGAAGGAAAGTTATGACCAACCTAGATAGCATATTCAAAAGCAGAGACATTACTTTGCCAACAAAGGTCCATCTAGTCAAGGCTATGGTTTTTCCTGTGGTCATATATGATATGAGAGTTGGACTGTGAAGAAAGCTGAGCGCCGAAGAATTGATGCTTTTGAACTGTGGTGTTGGAGGAGACTCTTGAGAGTCTTTTGGACTGCAAGGAGGTCCATCCAGTCCATCCTAAAAGAGATCAGTCCTGGGTGTTCATTGGAAGGAGTGATGCTGAAGCTGAAACTCCAATACTCTGGCCACCTCATGCGAAGAGTTGACTCATTGGAAAAGACACTGATGCTGGGAGGGTTTGGGGGCAGGAGGAGAAGGGGACGACAGAGGATGAGATGGTTGAATGGCATCACTGACTCAATGGACATGAGTTTGAGTGAACTCCGGGAGTTGGTGATGGACAGGGAAGCCTGGTGTGCTGCAGTTCATGGGGTCGCAAAGAGTCGGACATGACTGAGCAACTGAACTGAACTGAAGATACCATAAAAAAAACTTACATGCATATATAATTTTTTCAGTAATTATCAATATTCTTGAATAAACACTGCCTTTACACATCTCAATTTAGGTTTGTTGCTTTCTATATATTTATGTGATATAAATTACATTTATAAATTGGACTCATGGAGTTTGAATTTAACATTATTTAATCTGAGATAGTTAATATTATTGTAAAATATAAAATGTAATTAGCTTTGATATTTTTATACTCATATTGAATGTAATTTCACTAATGAAATATTCTTCCTTCTGCAAAGTAGGTCTCATGAATTAATGTTGAGAGTTAACTGGTTTCATAAAGGTATTAAAAAGTTTCTTAACAAGCCTAGATGCACACCATATGCAAAAATTAACTTGAATAATAGGTCTGAATGTAAATCTCTATCTATAAAACAGCTAGAAGAAAGCATAGCAGATAATCTTTGTGACTCTGAGTTAGCCACAATTTCTTACAAAGAAACAAAAAGCACAAACAATAAAGGAAAAAATTCTAAATTGAACATCAAAAACTATTAAGTTCTGTCCTTCAACACAAAAGAAAGTGAAAAGAGGGTACAGACCAGTAGATAATACTTACAAATGCATAACTGATAAAGAACTTATGTTCAAAAATCTATAAGGAACTCTTAATTCAATAATTAGTCAAACAGCCCAATAAGGAAATGAACAAAATATTTGGACACAGATAATATATACAGGTGAAAATAAACACATGAAAACATGTTGTACATAATTGGTTGGTAGAAAAATGCAAATTAAAGCCACAGTGAGATACCACATTGTACCTTCTGTTGTTCAGGCACTCAGTCATGTCTGACTCTTTGCGACCCCATGGACTCAAAACTTCAATGCCAAGTGTTGGTGAGGATTTGGAGCAATTAGAATTCTCATACATTACCAGTGGGACTGTAAAATTACACAACCACTTTAGAAAAGAGTTTTGCAGTTTCTTTGGGTTTTCTGAGAAGCAGATGCCTAGATGGAATTCGACATTCAAGAGATTTATAAAGGAAAACATTTGTGAGGGTAGATAGGGAGAAAACTGGGGGAGATGGGTTAGCTGTTACAAGTCAAATCGACGTGAAAAAGAGAAGGAAGAAAGGTGTGCTGGACAGGAGAAGTCAGTCTGTGACACATTTATAAGAAAAAAGTCAGCAAAGTTGGGCCAAAGTTGCCCATCAACCAAGTTCTGCAACTCTCAGGAACAAATCTGCCTTAGTATCCATGCCAAGTTCAGTCAGTGGCTAGGAGCAGCTCTTGGGAATTGTGACCTCAGCATAAACACGGTCATGAAAACCAATGAGTCAGTTACGTTCCCTGAGTTGGAGATCTGAAAGATGCATTTTCATGGGCACAGCAGTTCCCTCCTTATGCTACACGTACCTCCTTCTCCATAGGAGTTCAGGCAGCAGGTTCTCCATACTTCTGTGGACGTTTCTTCCTCAGGAGAAACCTAGAAAAGGGGCTGTTGAAGTGTTCTTCCTCCTAGGAACCTAATTGTGTATTTTCAGCCAGTAGGTTCTAGACCAAAACCTTGGTTCAGGTTAGGGAACCAAACAAAGAATAATTCTTAACGGGGCGATGTGCCCTCAGCCTCCTATTCCTCCATTCTTATTTCTTTTGTACTTGTTAAGCAGCATTTACTGCTCATCCGTTAACTAACTACGGTTCTCAAAAACACCCCTTTGGCTGCTTTCTGACCTTTGTGGTCATTATGATAATTGTGGCCTCCTGGCTTCTGGCAGTTAAGCACCATCATCTGGCTTCTATAACTTGGTAGGGGAAGGGGGACACCATTCATGAATATTAATGAGCCCAACTTTATAACCTCTTACTGTCAGACCTAGCTTGCAGATAAGAGTGAAAGTTGAACTTCTTGGTGATGCTGGTTTGTCTCTCACCAGCACATTCCCTGTGGCTTGATTAATAGTGTGTCTTCTATGTCCTCCTAAGGAACATAATCCTTTGGTGCGTTTTCTTGCCTCATAAGATACATCTACTCAAGCATGCCAACTTTTGAGAGCCTCCTTATACCTTTCTCGCTAGCTTCCAGGGCATCTCAGGTGTTGCCACTTCACTCTGTTTTGGCCAGTGCTTTCTCTAGAGGTCTAAGGCTACTCCAACAGAATTTGCCCCATATCCTGGGTCCTTGCTACGGTATTATGTCCGCTAACCCTAAAGAGTATCTTCAAGTCCATGAATTCTTGCTTACCTAGTCTTAATTTCTGTCGTCTTCTATCCAGCACCCTCAAAGTGCCTTCTCAAGGGTATTCACATGGCTCTTCCCAATACAATCTAGCTAATTCTTGCAGCTCTTTGGGGTATATTCCCCCACTTACCAGCCCCAGTATTCCCCCAGCCAGGGGATACTGAGCTTTAACCCTAGTTATTGGCCTAGCCACCAAAAGAGGAGGCCAGGGCCACTTTGGAGAGGCGCCTCTGCAGCATCTTTCATCAGTTAAGCTAAGGGCTAGCTAGCTCTTACTAGGAAAAAGTAGGACACTTCTGCCAATTCTCAGCATTTAGGGGAGCTGTCAAAACAGTTTCCTCATAGGCATTGATCCAGATATCCCTGTCCTATTTTTTAGGATATTAGGTGTTTCCAACCAGGATCCTAATTTAGCATGGCACATCTGTTTCGGCTGAGCATTTAAACCACTCTGGAGTTCTGCAACTTTAATGATTAGATTCTGTTGCTCAGCTGTGCCTGCGCTTCCACTAGAGTTCGTAAGAGCCTGTCTGTGGGTTTCCAAAGAGACCCTCTGACTCTCACACCTGTTCTTTAAATCTTTACCTTCTAACAGCTCTCAGTTTATTATCCCAGTGCAGGTAGATGTAAGAGACACAGGTTCGATCCCTGGGTTGGGAAGATCCCCCAGACGAAGGCATGGCAACTCACCTCAGTATTCTTGCCTGGAGAATCCCAGAGACAGAGGACCCTGGTGGCCCACGGTGTCACAAAGAGTCAGATACGACTGAACCAGCTGAGCCTGCACACACAGGAGGTCAATTTAATTTAGCGATAACTAACTCCTGTCTTTGTGGGCTTTATTTCTCTCATCTTTCAAATGCCTGAACTAGTATACCTACAAGGCATTTACCTCCACCAGGACGTTTTCCCAGATAACTGCTGATAAAACCTTCAGTGGGCTTCCCTGGTGGCTCAGTGGTAAAGAATCAGCCTACCAATGCAGGAGAGACGGGTTCAACCCCTAGGCTGGGAGGATCCTCTGGAGAGGATCCTGGAGAAGGAAATGGCTACCTACTCAAGTATTCTTGCCTAGGAAATCCCATGGACAGAGGAGCCTGGCAGGCTACACTCCATGGGGGTCACAAAAGATTTGAACATGACTTAGCGACTAAACAACAACAAAATCTTGAGTAATCAGACCCCTGTGGTGTACTAGGAACACCCAGTCCTCCACATACCACTGATGATGGTGTCCTCTTCCTCACAACGTGGTAAGTGCCCATCCTAACTGTTTCTTGTGCTGATTCAGATCCTCCAAGGAACCACCAAGATGGGAGTAGAAATTCAAAGAAATTTATTGGACAAAAATGCCTATGAAGGGAAATAGTGAGGGAGCCAGAACAAGCTGGTATAGCTCTAGTCATCCTGTGATGTGAAGCCCTCTATACATAGGAACCCAGGCTTTTTGTCTCTCTTTAACTAATAAATCTCCTATTCTCCACTCATTCAGAGAACATTATTCTCTAGACATTTAAGAGTACAAATTAGTTTACTTATTCAAAAGCATCCAACGGGCAGCCCTTTTGTTCAGGCACTTTTAGGGGACTTGTTAAAAATAAAATATGAAAGCTACCCTGCCCATAAACAGTTTCTAAAATATGTTTTTATTAATAAATTGTACTTTCTTGTCATTTTTTAATACAAAAAGTGTAATCTTTTAAGATTCTTGAAATGTTAAAGTGATTTTTTTTTTATTCAGTCAAATTAAGCGAAGAAAAGAATAAAGAACTGATGGAGAAAAAGGAGTTGGAAATTTCCGAGTTAAATGCAAAGTTAAGAACTCAAGAAAGGGAAAAACAAAATGAAATGATCAAACTACAGCTAGAGGTAAGTGTTTAAGGCTCTGCTGAATTTGAGGATGCATCCCTTAGTCTAGGCCATTCTTTGTCATCACAGTGAGGTAAATTTCAGGATTAGAAACAACCCAGTGAGACAGTTTCACACATGCTTATTCTTCATCCATAGCATGCAATGCTCAAACCCTGCACAATTGTTAGTTACTGCCTTTCAGCACTTGGCCTCAAGGTGGGACTCTTCAGTCGTTCAAAAGGTGCTGATTTCCACAGAGGGTACTATCTCCTCTGGCTGCAGAGACAGCTCAAAGTTTACTTGCATTTGACAGCTAAGTCTATGCAGCCTTTTTAGGCCTACCGTTCTAGCAGTAGGGAGAGTGTTTTTAATCCTGAATGTTACTCTCTCCTCAGCAGTAATTGTGAAACTCTGATGAACCAACTGGAAGTTTTTCATTTACAATAAATAACTATTTTTTCCCTAATAAATGTGTAGAAAAATAGATGGTGAAGAATCTGCCTGCAATGCAGGAAACCTGAGTTCAATCCCTTGGTTGGGAAGATCCCCTGGAGAAGGGAACAACTACCCACTCCAGTATTCTGACCTGGAGAATTCCATGGACTATGTAGTCCATGAGCAAATTTTATTTGCTGTTTATCTTCATTGTAACTATCCATTCTCTCCCCAAAGGAGAACACAGTCTCACTGAGTTTATTCTTAGTTCACACTGAGGCTACACTAAACTCAACCTGAAGGAAAAATAATGGAAGATTTTGAAAAAAAAAAAAATGACCTGTAAGAATGGCCCATGAGAATTTTTTTAACTTGAGACAGTTTAATGTCAAACCAGTGAGCATTCAAATTAAATCAGTAAAATCATATCCAAATTCTACTATTTAGCCTCACAGTTTCTATGCTGCTGCTGGTAATGCTAAGTCGCTTCAGTCGTGTCCGACTCTGTGCAACCCCATAGACGGCAGCCCATCAGGCTCCGCCATCCCTGGGATTCTCCAGGCAAGATCACTGGAGTGGGTTGCCATTTACTTCTCCAATGCATGAAAGTGAAAAGTGAAAGTGAAGTCGCTCAGTCGTGTCCAACTCGAAGCGACCCCATGGCCTGCAGCCTTCCAGGCTCCTCTGTCCATGGGATTTTCCAGGCAAGAGTGCTGGAGTGGGGTGCCATTGCCTTCTCCTCACAGTTTCTATAGAAGGGTATTTAAATGTTTTCCCATGACTGTTGATTATGCTACATTTTCTTTACAAAATACACTTATAGTAACATGAAAGTATTTTTATCTACCTGTAAGTTAATGAGATTCTCAACCCTAGTTAACTAGATTCTTAACCCTCCATGATAGAATCANCTCACAGTTTCTATAGAAGGGTATTTAAATGTTTTCCCATGACTGTTGATTATGCTACATTTTCTTTACAAAATACACTTATAGTAACATGAAAGTATTTTTATCTACCTGTAAGTTAATGAGATTCTCAACCCTAGTTAACTAGATTCTTAACCCTCCATGATAGAATCAATGGATGTCTTCAGGAAAAATGCTCCTGACCCCACCCCAGAATCTCTAAGGTAGTATCCAGGTATTCGGTTCTTTAAAAAAAAACCTGCCCAGATAATTTTAAAGTGCAGCTGGGGTCAATCTTGTTTGGGTAATCCTTGTTCTGAAGACTTTTCTATCTTCTGTTATACAGTGAATACGCTTGAACTACAGATTATACATCTAAGAATATAGTGGATAATACTTATAGAAACAATTGTTTCATTTAACTAGAATGTTCTCAACTTTCTTTTTAAACTTGATTCAGTTTGATGCCAAGCTAGCAAGAGTTCAAACTAAAACAAAATCATATCCAGATTCTACTGTTTCACCACACAGTATCTACAAAAGGGTACGTGAGTTTTTCTTCCATGACTGTTGTTCAAAAAAACTCTTAATGTGTTTCCATAAAAGTTATATTTAAAACAATATACTTAGCAGTTTCCCTGAAAATATATTTATCCCACTATGAGAAAGACATTAAATTTTTAATAATTTTTGTAAGTCACTTTCAATTTAAACTAGTAGATCTTTGTAGTAAATTAAAACATTAGACAAGTCCTTTGACTCTCTGGACTATCTCAGAAATTCCACAATGTATTTTGAACTAAAGCTGACTTAGTATTCTGAAGTTGTTTACGTACTCAGATAGCATATTTCTTCTTGTTCAACAAATAGTGCTAATGTGTGTTTTTTGTCCTTACACCAGTTTTATCCTGTTAACACCTACAAAAACAAAATTATAGACCTTTTAAAATATGATATCTTTTTAAATACCTACTTCTACTTAAACCAGAAGCATCGTTTTTGCTGCTTTGTTGTTCCTTGTATTAATACTTGGTTGTATTATTTATGAACTGCAATAACAAAATTGTTCTGCTCCATTTAGAAACTTCAGCATCTTCAGGAAGAAAAAGACAAGGAGATTGCAGTTCTTCGTAATACCGTTCGTGATTTAGAACAACGCCTCTCTGTCAGCAAAGAGTCTCAAGTTAAACTTGTTGGCAAAGATCCTCACTTTAAGCGTAGACGGTTTTGAGTAGATTCATTAGTTGCTATTTAATTTCTTTAAAAGCAGTTGAAGATTAACTTTGATTATCAATATACTACCTAAGTAATAACAACAATGAAAACAAAAAGCTTTAAACTTTTTTATTGAATTTAAACATCCACATTTTTGCCAGTCCTGTTCTACATTTCTGCTTAATAGTATTAACCATAAAAAAAAATTCAGGTTTATAGGACCTAGTTTGCCTATTGAACCATCATTGACTATGGAAAAACTTTCTAAGCAATCAAGAGTTGGACAACATTCTTTTATCTTTTCCCATTTAGCTTTCAAGATTGGCAATCTCAAATTTTAAAGAGTATGATTAAAAAAAACAAGATATAAAGGCTTCATTCATATATGATAGTAAAAATCAAGATATGAGTCTTAGATATAAAAAAGTATAAATGGATATCTAAAATGTAATCATAGCAAAATATTCATGTGTGAGTATTTCTGGGTCTGAAAAGACAGAATTCACTTCTTGCTTTAAAGGTTTAATCTATTAAAAACATAAGATTAAAAAGACAAAGATAATATTGTTTTGAGAAATAAGTAAAGAAAATGGAAAACATGTCTTTGTTGTTCTTCCTCCATTCTAAGTTGCCAACTATCCAACAGAAACCCCTAGGTTATAGTTTACGTTTCTGTTCTCATTAATGCAAGTAGAATACTGGAAAAAGAAAAAGAAAAACATATTAACCAAATGCTGCAACCACCTTTCAGCTGAATGAAAATATGGTTTGGGTCAAAATTTCTTTGACTTAAATTTTAAAATGTGGAAGTCAGTTTCTCCATGTTTGCACAAATCCAGTTCCTATTTTTGGATCACTATTAATTAGGTAGCTTATACAAATGCTGGAAATGTAATTGTGTAGGTTGACTTGGGTAATATATCCAATTTCATATATTTAATTTGAAGGTCACTTTCACATTTTGGCCTTATTTTTTCAGTTTCACTTGGTGCTGGCTTCTGTGGGGTTGAGCTGCTGACCTGCTGCCTGTCAGGCAGCTGGAGGCAAACGTCACTGTCAAGATTCAATGACGTTCTCCTCTGCCAAAAGGCCCTGTCAGCTACATAAAGAGGGGAGGTTTTCTGTACACTGTCAGGTGATTGCAGACCCTGTTTTTTCAAATACCAGATGTCGACAGTGGCAACAGCAGCTACTCAAAGCAGATTCTGAATCTTTGGGAAACTGTCAGAGTAACTGATTTATGCATCTCTTTCGTCAGAGCTTCTTTTGTGGAAGAGAAAGTTGTAAATTTTCACTTCCTAGTAGTGTATCACAGTTATCTGAGTGACCCTGTCTTTGGTGACCCTTGTGCCTATGGTGGTGGTGATGAAGACCTGAAGGAGGGGGATTCTCAGGGGTATCTGGTGTGTCTGCTTTTGGAGACTCTGAAAGATGAGCATTTTCATAAAGCTGATGCCCATGATGGGGATGGGGGTGGGGGTGGGAATGGGAGTGGGGGTGGGGATGGGGATGCAGATGCTGATGCTGACGGTGGTGGTGATGTTGCTGTGAAGCCTCAGCTGTTTTCTCCTTGGTAGCCAGAGATACATTTTTACAGAAGTCTTCATCTTCCAGTGTCTGGAATACATTTTATAAATCACTTAACAAATTTAAAGATTTAGCAAGAATGCATGAAAAAATGAATTCTGGAGTTAACATATATGAAAGTCAAACTGCTTAATTAGATTTGAACTGGTTTTGTGTTTCCAGCATCATATTAATAAGAGAAAAAAAAATTGATCTCAGCCTCAACACCTAGACTTTTTATTAAAATTTGGCTCCCATCCATACCTAATTATAAAGTGTTTCTTGTACAAAGTTTGCATTTAACTAAAGAATCTTCAAACATTTTGTGAATAAATCAATGTAAATGTTTTGAAAATAGATTTTAAAAAATGTAGTAAGTTAAAGCTTTAACAATTTACTTAAGCTTCTATACTAGTTAAATCAACAGCAGAATTCAGATTTTCCTTTCCTTATTAAAAGCATTTCCTAAATTTTTAAGAATTCTGAGGAAGAATTTGAGAGATACCTAAGGCTTAAAAAGAAAACAAAACCACTATGTTTATATCTGCAGAAGCAAAACTAAATAACTAACTGGTTAAAAGAACTTTGAGTGACTGCAGTAAAATCAAACAACTATTGAATCCTAAAATCAGTTTACCAAACAAATTTTCACACCAGTGTCAACAAAGCATTGAATCTAATATTATTTTCTGAAACAAACTAACTCCTCTCTGATAACTCAAAAGAGCCAATAAAATTAACTCTGCTAATATTTACAATTACTAGGCATTTTCAAAATTTCAAAATACTGAAACAAATCCCAAAATAGGAATCAACATAGCTAACATTCATTAGGCACTGACTATGTTAGACACTGNCTAAAATCAGTTTACCAAACAAATTTTCACACCAGTGTCAACAAAGCATTGAATCTAATATTATTTTCTGAAACAAACTAACTCCTCTCTGATAACTCAAAAGAGCCAATAAAATTAACTCTGCTAATATTTACAATTACTAGGCATTTTCAAAATTTCAAAATACTGAAACAAATCCCAAAATAGGAATCAACATAGCTAACATTCATTAGGCACTGACTATGTTAGACACTGAGTTAGTACTTTACTTGCTTTACTTCAGTCTCATCTGTAAAAGCAGTAAAATAACCCTCACAGTATTATTATGCAGATTAAAATGTGAAGAATGATACAACTAAATTAAACTAATTAAACTGTTGGTTTTCTTATTAACTTGAGTCATTAGAATGTGAATGGCTTTCTTTAGAGTTGGGAAAAATCTAAAGGAAGCAGAACTCATAAATAAAAATTTTAAATTATTTTGAACCTGAGTTCAAATTTTGCCAACTTGCTCTGTCAAGGAAACACTGGAGTTATTTTCCTTCTCAATCTGAGAGGAAAAGAAGTTTATTTAATATAAGAAGTTTAGTTAATATAAGTTAAAATCAATTCTTTGAGTATCTTTTTTATAAATCATACATACATATAGTGTTTCTCATAACAAAGAATAAATATTCTAGTGGTTGTGAAGTAAAAAATAAAGTTATTAATTTTAAAAATAAATAAAATGATTTTTTTTAAGTATCAGTAATTTCAAGTGCATTGTGTAAGAGCGTCACAGAAAAGCTGACAGTCTTACATTCTTGGTGAATTAAGTAGTTATCTGGGCCTGTTCCATTTCAGGTAATGCCATGGATAATCTTCACTATCACTATGTTCTTATATGAGCACATTCATAGTATTGCAAAAGTGTATTTTATGTTGGCTGAGTTCTTTAAGCACTTAAAAGTCATGCAGTATCATTTGGTGGTAATTAAAATACGTAATCTGGCACTGAAACTTGTATACTATCATGTAAGAAACGAATCGCCAGTCTATGTTCAATACAGGATACAGGATGCTTGGGGCTGGTGCACGGGGATGATCCAGAGAGTTGATATGGAGTGGGAGGGGTGGGGGTGGGGGTTCAAGATTGGGAACTCATGTACACCTGAGACGGAAAAATAAATACGTAATCTGCATTGATTTTTGTTCTCTAAACAACTCCTAGATAAAAGCAATATGAATCTTGAAAAGATGTTTTAAAGTGTATGTTACATAACAGGAAGTGTAGGTAATTATAAAAATGACTATTGTAGTTTATTTCTTGTATACCAAAAGAAACACTGGTTTAGCTAATTAGTCATGAAATACTAACTTGGATAGCTCTTAAAAGATGTCCTCTTTTCTCCAAAGAAAAATAATTGAGAAAAATACCTTGAGAGAGCAGTTTCCACATTTATCTTCACAGTAAACAGTCTTAATGGAATCTTCTACATATGTGAAAGTTAGGAAGGAATAAGGCAAACCAAGATGATATACAAGGCGGCCACATCTGAAAAATATAACAGTCATTACAATATTTTGGCTTAAAACTCAATATTCAAAAAACTAAGATCATGGCATCTGGTCCCATCACTTCATGGCAAATAGATGGGGGAACAATGAAACAGTGACAGACTTTATTTTGGGAGGCTCCAAAATCACTGCAGATGGTGACTGCAGCCATGAAATTAAAAGGTGCTTGCTTCTTGGAAGAAAAGTTATGACCAACTTAGACAGCATATTAAAAAGCAGAGACATTACTTTGCTGACAAAGGTACATCTAGTCAAAATGTGAGAGTTGGACTATAAAGAAAGCTGAGCACCGAAGAATTGATACTTTTGAACTGTGGTGTTGCAGAAGACTCTTGAGAGTCCCTTGGACTGTAAGATCAAACCAGTCCATCCTAAAGGAAATCAGTCCTGAATATTCATTGGAAGGACTGATGCTGAAGCTGAAACTCCAATACTTTGGCCACCTGGTGCAAAGAACTGAGTCACAAAGAATTGGACACGACTGAGTGACTAAAGTGAACAATATTTTCAATGTCATGATCCTACTCATGCACCATCTGGCATTACACTGTAGGTTTCATGGTCTTATAACTGTTATAAGACCCTTTCATAACTTTAGTAAATTTCCCTGAAGGGGATCTCAAGCTTCCTGGCACTGCATACCAGGTCAGGTCATGACAAGACTATAGTGAGTCTGATATGGTTGCCAGATGGGAGAGATAGTAAAGGAATTTGGGATGGACGTGTACACACTGCTATAAAGTGGAAAACCAGCAAGGACCTACTGTATAATACATGGAACTCTGCTCAATGTTATGTGGCAGCCTGAATGGGAGGGGAGCTTGGGGAAGAACAGATACATGTGTGCGTATGGCTGAGTCCCTTCACTGTTCACCTGTAACCACCACAACATTGTTAATCAGCTATACCCCAATACAAAATAAAAAGTTTCAAAGAAAAGACTACAGTGAGTCTGATACTAGCATTGTGAAAAATGAAATAGATATATGTCACAATAAATAATGTCAAAATTATGTGGTTATGGTTTGGTCAAATACAATTTTGTAATTGACTCATAAATTCTATCAAAGTTCAAACCACTGACCTCATAAATCAGGTCTGCAAATCACATGATCTTTTCATAACTGCTAAGGCAGCACAAATTCCACACAAGAAATCACAGCATGATAAGATCCTCCAGTCTTGGCCAGAGGCCCACTGATTTAAATAAGAATCTGATGCAGCAGAAATTTCAGCACAATGAAAGAAATGGAAATACACTTGGCATTTTCAGAAATGGTAGAGTTTAAATGTCCTTCTTGCCCCCATTTTGTCCTGTATATACAATTTTATATGAATATCAAAAGGTTAAACTTTGCAACAGATTAAATTAGAAGCTTGCAGTCCTAAAAGAATAACATGTAATATTAAAAATACTTAGAGTAAGACCATATAGGTCTCAGACCTAGGCAGAGTCTGGCTTACCATCCCTGAAGAGCCAAAAAACAAACAAACCAGCACCAACTAGAAATGATGATAGCAAATAATGTATGCATTGAAGTTCTTTCATAATACAAACATTTCATTCATTCATGGAATCAAAAGCAGATTCATATAGATTATGCCTAAATGATTAACATACTTTATAGTTAAGAGATGCAGATATATAATCTTAAAATGTATTAATAGTAATTTTAGAGATAAGCCAGTAGTCTACAAAGTACGGTTATTCATCTGCAAAATTTTTAAGTGAGAATTGTACGTAAGGTACAAATTGATTTTTCTTTTTATTTAATCAGAATGCTAATGTACAGGGGGAAAAAGTATAGTCAGTTTTCCTTATTTCTCTATTGGAGTGGTGAATTCTTTTGTGTAAAAGGAAGCCATCTGGCAAAACCAAACATTCTAATGGGCTCACTTTGAAACTGAGTATTTGGTAACAAGATAAAAGCAGATGTCTTATTTTAAATCACTTATTACATTAACTATGAAGCAGGTATATTGTAATCTGGGGGTGGGTGTGCATGCACGTGTGTATAAAGGTGGGTACACACCTGTCATATATGAGGAAGTCATCTTTATTTCCGTTTAAGAGAGTCCAGACATCTGGTTGGTCTTCTTCTTGTTGGTAAACAGGAATATGTTCTGAAACCTTATTTTTAAGATGCACGTATTTTAATCGAGAAGAGATTTCTTGATGATTAACAACAACATAGGAGATGTTAGAATATCCTTCTTTCTCCAATTTTACTCGCAGGTCCTCCAATCTAAAATATTTGAAAAAATACAAAAAGAATAATTTAATTAGTGACTTCTCCCTTTCTCCTCTATTTTCCTATATGAAACTCGTTTGTTATTTTTTACTTACTCGGACCTCTTTTTTATATTGTTTTAAAAGACTAAAACTTATATTTTTCTAATTATTTATTGAACTCTTATACTCAGTAAAAACTATATGCCAAGTGCTTGCACAAACATTAGTCCATATGGTCCTCAAAATAATCCTATGAAGTGTGTATCTTTTTAATCCATCTCCCAGTTACAGAGAAATTGTATACAAGAAGTATTTGGCAAATAACAAATATATATATTTATAAATTCATTAAATAACTCAAGACCTTTGGTGGCAAGTATAGTGTTTGTTCTACTCTGGCAAAGCTCTCATATCTGCTTCCTATATTGAAATAACTAATCCATTTGCAGAGAAGGCAATGGCACCCCACTCCAGTACTCTTGCCTGGAAAATCCCATGGATGGAGGAGCCTGATAGGCTGCAGTCTATGGGGTTGCGAAGAGTCGGACATGACTGAGAAACTTCATTTTCACTTTTCACTTTCATGCATTGGAGAAGGAAATGGCAACCCACTCCAGCGTTCTTGCCTGGAGAATCCCAGGGACGGGGGAGACTGGTGGGCTGCTGTCTATGGGGTCGCACAGAGTTGGACATGACTGAAGCGACTTAGCAGCAGCAGCAATCCATTTGCAGGAGTACAATTTAAAACATTTTCCTTACACAAGTAATACATGTTTAGTAGGCTACTATAAAATATAGGTACACAAAAAGAAAAAAAATATTTACATAGCTCCAGGAAAGCCACTGTAAACATCCCCCTAGTCTTCTCTCTTCTAACATGTTCTAGGCCAACAAATAGTTTTTTTTTTAATGCAATTTTGTAAATATATCTTTTCTATTTTTATTGTTTTATACATGTATCTATTGAATAGCTATCCCCTTAAGAAATTCTAGACCACAGAAAGACTACCTTACCTAGATGCCTGCAGAATGCACAGGTATCAGCTGGCTTGAAGAAGAGCAACCACGGTCACTGAACCGTAGGCATTCCTCATAGGGTCTTGATCCTTTATGCTCCAGGCTGGAGGTTGCTTACAATAGGAGCTTTGGCCCTGGCTCTCTGATCCTCCAGTCAGGAGGAGGCAGAGAGCCAGAGCCAGCCCCAGGCCTCTCCACATGGCTGGGGTTGTCCTGTAAAAGAGAAAACCTTTCTGTCATCTTCACACAGTTGTAACAAGGAATCTCTATAAACCAGCAGGTATAATTCTCCTTTCTACAAATATCTAGCCAGTGGATTCTGTCTCCATGTTGTCGGGTTATTTGTATTGGGCATCTTAGCACCAAATCTCCCTGTAAAGGGGAAAGATCAGCCTGAGTCAGGGAAGCTGCCTAAGCAACTCTTAACTATCTGGCTTAGTGAGATACTTGAATAAGCCCGCTGTGAAGATTAGCCTGAACAGGCAGTCAGGTGCTTTTCTAGTAGAAGATATATGTCCAGGAGAAAATACATGTCTAGGGAAATTCTGAGAATACGGTCTCTACAGCCAAGTAACATTCTGTAGACATGATTTGATTTTTGAGATACAACAAGTTCTGACTGCTTCTTTCTTTCCTCTACCAATCTAAGCACAGGAAGGGTACATAGGGAATTCTGCATAGAAATGGAAAGACATCATGGGAAGAGAACTTAGGAAGAAAGGAGGTGGCAGTGAGGGCTGTCTGCCAACATGAGATTCAGATGTTATTGCCTGCCAGAATATTGCTGTTATAGCCAAGACCAATACGGACCAATGAGAAGACACCTGGCCAGGAAGAAATACTACAAATCACTGGGCCTTGTACCACTTAAGATTCACTGAAATCTACACTCTTATGAGTCTACTTATTGGCTACCACTATTTTCAGGAAGTTCCTGTGACTAGATGGCGTGTTCTTGGGTAGAAAAAAAATGACCCCTCTGAGTAGGAAAGTTAAATACATGATGAGAAAATATTCTCAAAACAAGGGCCAGAGCTCTCTGCAGAGAGGTACAAATAAAACACATGAACTGTAGATAGGTGGTGGAAAAAAAAAAAACATTCAGCAGAGATGAGCAGAGAAAGAAAATCCATACATTTAATATTTAATTTCAGACACACCGAATCAATCGGGTCATCAAGATAAGCGTGCTTATTTTGATATGAAGTTCGGTGGGAGACAGATCAAGGCAAAATTTCAGAACTAAGAAGTCGGCATATGTTCAGGCACTGATCTATGATAAAGTAAAAGTAGTTTGGGGACGGGGTGGTTGGGGGAGAGGAGGCAGCTAATGATAAATTACCTAGAGTGAGCCCAGAGTTAAGAGGGGAGCGGAGAAGCTAAAATCAGACTGATATGGGCTCTAATGTACTAATAGCTGTGGATAGAACTTTTAAAAACCTGATTACAACTATATGACCATTATCTCTTTTTGCAGCTGAGAAAACTCGCTAAGTGTGAGTTTAGGCAGCTTGCCCAAGTCCCACACAGGTACTAAGTCACAGGGAAACTGAATTCAAACCAGTTCTACGGATTCCAACACATGACCTCTTACCTACATTTTAGTAACTACAGTAGCCAGAATTTGGGGGGTTTAATTTATTTATTTAATTGCAGTATTACAATGTTGTGTTCATTTTTGTGCTTTGCATCATTCACAACAGCATGAATCAGCTGTATGTACAATATACCCCCTCCGTTTTAAGCCTCCCTCTCTCTCCTCCACCCCACCCTTCTAGGTTAGGACAGAGGGAATTGAGTTTTTTATGCCCTAAGATGACAAAGAAAACATCAAAATTATTCAGGCTTTTTTTGTTTCTCACTAGAATGACTAGATTTTCCCCACTGTATAGAATATAAATTCAGTAGTTACAGATCCTTCAGCATAAACTTAGCACCTGGCACCCTCACTCTGCACACCATTCCAACTGGCTGAAGAGTGAATATAAGTGAAAAGGTTATTTCACTCATTTAGTTTTTTGATGAAAAAATAACTAAAGCCATTGGCAGAGGGTAGTGGATTACAGAGTTCACACTTCGAGATTTTCCCATCACTATAATCAAGAAGCTGTTAACTTTGTTTTCTTAAAACAACTTTTTACATAAGAAACTTTTGATTGATTACAGCTGTCAGACAACTATATAAAATAATGACGATAAATAAAATTAGATTTACTGGAAGCCCTTGTGGCTCAGACGGTAAAGAGTTTGCCTGCGATGCAGGAGACCTGGGTTCAATCCCTTCAATCTTGGGAAGATCTCCTGGAGAAGGAAATGGCAACCCACTCCAGTAATCTTGCCTGGAAAATCCCATAGATGGAGGACCCTGGCAGTTACAGTCCATGGGGTCACAAAGAGTTGGACACTACTGAGAGACTTCACTTAATGCAGTAACAATTAAAATGTAGTTGTAAATTTCACTAATCTCATCACTTTTAAATCACAAGCCTGGATTTCTTGACCACAAACAGACCTATATTTGTTTAAAATTCCCCATTTAAAGGCAAAATATGCAGAAACACTTTCCACCCTCTTCCCCAACCCCCGCATCCTCAGACTCGCTTCTGAGGGTCCCCTTCTCATTCTCCTAAAAGCACCAAAAACCACTGATTTTGACATGGGTTTTAACTCTTTCAAGGATTATTTTGCACAGTGAACCAAACCTGCTTTCTCTTTTTTTTTACCTTGAAATTGTTCACAATATCCCTGGACATTTCTACAGCACCCTACACAGGCCAGAACTTCTGCTCCTCAAACCCACCAGCTGTTTTGCTATTAGAGCTCTCACTTCATATTTCAGTGGGAAACACTTAAGCTCGAACACACTGTATTGTCTATATAACAACACAACTTTTTACAGAGGAAAAATATTCCACTTCTCCAGCCTCCTTTGCCCCTATCTTTATCCTCAGCTGTGCAGAAGGCAGGGCAAAAATCAGCTAGAACTGACAATGTCCCCACCGCACCCGGAGTTTAGACTCGTGTTATTTTCTTTACCCATCTCTTTTTTAAAAATCTATTCTAAGGACAAAAACATTTTATCAAGACCCGAAAATCAAGTCATTTAGCAAACTCTCAAGGAATCATGTTTGGAAAACACCAAGTTTGTACTTACTCAACCCCTTCCAACCAGCTTGCTTCCTTTCTCTTTGCTCAGCTGGGCGGCTCCACAAAGCCACAGTGAGAAACTCGGATATTTATAGTCCTGTTGTTTACCTCACCCTCTGAACTAAAGTCAGAAGTTTAATGCATGCTCAGCCTGTGACCTTGCAAGGAGAGACCAGCCCTGAACTGATTATTACAATTAACTTTTAAAAGTAACAAGGGCTGGCATACATAAAATGGGGGGAATTGGGGGGTAATTACTGATATATTCCCTATCGTTTTTAGTCACCCTGTTTGCTATGACTTAATGGTACAGTCGGGGGCGGGAGGAAGAGCTNAAAAAAAAAAAAAAACATATATACATCCTTGTTTTTTAAAAGAATCTTTTGGTGGAAAAAATTCCATGTAAAACAGATAATTCCCCCTGTGGTTCATTTGCTTAAGAAATTTAAATAGTCACGTTGGGTCTTTCTGCAACAGAGTATTAGGTATATTACCATCACCTCCTTCCTTTACATGTGGCTTAGCCTTTGCCTCATGTACCAAATAATTCCCTGCAAGTATGCAACTAGCTCCAAAATCAAGCACCCAGGATTGTGTGTGTCCAGGCGACTGTATGCCTAAAATCCCCAAATGGCCAAAGGAGATGATGGGGAGTTTGCAGTATTTGAAGGGAATCCAGGCTTTTTTAACTGAAGTATAGTTAACTTATTGTGTTAGTTTCAGACATACAGCAAAGTGTTTCCAATATAGTTTTTAGATTATTTTTTATTATAGATTATTATAAGGTATTGAATATAGCACCCAATGTTGCCCAATAAATCCTTATTGCTTAGCTATTTATGTATAGTAGCTTGTATTTGCTAATCCCATACTCCTCTAATTTATTACTTCCCCTTTCCCCGTTCATAACCATAAGTTTGTTTTCTATGTCTGTGAATCTGTTTCTGTTTTGTATATAGATTAATTTGTATTTTTTTAGATTCTACATATAAGTGATATCGTATAATATTTGTCTGATTTCATTTAGTATGATAATCTCTAGATCCATACGTGTTGCTGCAAATGGCAATATTTCATTTTTTCTTTTGGCTGAATAATATTCCACTGTATATATGTACCACATCTTCTTAAACCAGTTATCTATTGATGGACACATAGTTTGCTTCCTTGTCTTAGCTATTATAAATAGTGCTGCTAGGAACAGTAGGGCGCATGTATCTTTCCAAGTTAAGAATTTCCATCTTTTCTGGATATATACCTAGGAGTAGGGTTGCTAGATTATATAGTAGCTCTAGTTTAGTTTTTTAAGGACCCTCCATACTATTTTCCATAGTGGCTATACCAATCTACATTCCCACTACAGGGTAGGAGGGTTTGAAGGGAATCCATTCTTAGTAGCCTCTTCTGTGCTGGGCAATCTAGGTCTACTCAGGTTTCTTAAAAAAGCAAAGGTTTTGAACAGACTTTTAGTGAGTATTATATTACATTAAATCAAACAAAATCAAACATTTATTAGGTGCTTATGCTAGACACAATGTTGAGTTCCTTGTTCTGAAGGACTTCAAAATCTAACAGAATCAACAGATAAGTAAGCAGTGAAAAGACACCAGAAAGTGTGCCAATATCTAGAATGCCTGTAAGCACAAGGTTCTGTTGGAACCTTGGAAATGAAAAGAGCAGCATCTTAACGCAGCCTGGAGACAGGGCCAACAGGACAGTTAGCACAAGTTCAACAGGCACTTTATCTTAGGTTTCTCACTCTACTTCCAAAGTCCCCGTTAACTCTGATCATAGGACTGTCTAGAAAATTATTTTGTTTCAATTTTTAATGAATGATTACAATCTCCTGATAGCTTGTTCCAGGTACCAGCATACAGTGAACATTAAGATGACTGACTGTATCCCATCAAGCTGAGCTTTATCCTAATGATCTCATCTCCCATAACTTCCAGCCCTGGAGCCAAGATTCTGTCTTTCTGCATACTTTCTCATTCTTCCATATCCCTATCATTTTTCCTCAGAATGTTTATGTAAATGTGTAAACTATGTTTTTAAGTAGTCTCAACTTTGTAATGTGTTGTGGGTGATTTTCATGGAGAATAGGGCCCTAAGAATCTGAGTTCATTATAGACTTGGAAAAGAAAAGTGAACTGTGATTTTAGAAGTCAATTAGCTGTTCGGTTCAGTCACTCAGTCGTGTCCGACTCTTTGCGACCCTGTGAATCGCAGCACGCCAGGCCTCCCTGTCCATCACCAACTCCCAGAGTTCACTCAGACTCACGTCCATCGAGTCAGTGATGTCATCCAGCCATCTCATCCTCTGTTGTCCCCTTCTCCTCCTGCCCCCAATCCCTCCCAGCGTCAGAGTCTTTTCCAATGAGTCAACTCTTCGCATGAGTTGGCCAAAGTACTGGACTTTCAGCTCTAGCAGCATTCCTTCCAAAGAAATGCCAGGGTTGATCTCCTTCAGAATGGACTGGTTGGATCACTTTGCAGGCCAAGGGACTCTCTAGAGTCTTCTCCAACACCACACTTCAAAAGCATCAATTCTTTGGCACTCAGCCTTCTTTACAGTCCAACTCTCACATCCATACATGACCACTGGAAATTATTAGCTGTAGCAGGTGATAATATGACATTAGCATTAAACATCTGTAAAACACTGATGTCTCAAATAATTAACAAGGGAGTGTCATAACCATATGAAGGAACTATATAAAATGTTAACCCCCTTAGCTTGGTTGTCAGATGGTGTTTTAAAAGCAAAGGTAAATGAAGATTTTTTTCCCAATATTTTGAGAAATGGAACCCTTTGACCTAAATACTTTTCCCCCCCTTTCAGATACATGAAGGTGCCCTAGACCTCATGTTACGTATTATACCCAATATAATACTGTTTGAACATGCATGTTGAAAGCTAAGTGACTGAATATGCAAGGGTTGTCCAGGAAAAAACAAGATGCTTTAAAAGTAAAAAAAAGCAAAATAAGAACAATGACCGGAGGAAGGCGTGGACCAGAAGCTTGGATTAGATAAGGAGTAATATAAACCTTTGAGATTCGTGTGAACTGAAATATGCTTTGAAGGGAGCTCTTCTTCAGGCTCAGAAGTTTGACAGATCTGAGAACTGTTTAATGAATGCAATTAAGGGAGTAACTACATAAAGTGCCAAATTTCCTGCAGGACTGAGCACATTCAGAGAGTAACAGACAACAGAAGAATTTCTGTTTGAAATGGGCTGTTATTAATTTTTTTCTTAGTTTAAAAGCTTGTGTAAAACAGCCAGCACCAGCAGCTCCTCACGGAACCCAGCATTAACATACAAAAAGCGGGGGGACATCAAATAGCCCCTTGATGACACATAAAGAAGGAAAAATGATTTTCCCTCTCCCCTTCTAGGTTCGTGGCTGAGACTCCTATGTAATACAAGGCAGAGTTACAAGAGAAAATGAACAGAAGTTTGATAAATGTTGTTGTTGTTGTTGTTGTTGTTCAGTCGCTCAGTCATGTCTGACTCATTGGAACCCCATGAACTGCAGCATGCCAGGCTTCCCTATCACTCACCATCTCCCAGAGCTTGCTCAAACTCATGTCCGTTGAGTTGGTGATGTCATTCAACCATCTCATCCTCTGTTGTCCCCTTCTCCTTCTGCCTTCAATCTTCTCCATCATCAGGGTCTTTGCCAATGAGTCAGTTTTCACATCAGGTGGCCGAAGTATTGCAGCGTCAGCTTCAGTATCAGTCTTTTTCTTGAATATTCAGAATTGATTTCCTTTAGGATTGACTGGTTTGATCTCCTTTCAGCCCAAGGAACTCTCAAGAGTCTTCTCCAACACCACAGGTCAAAAGCATCAATTCTTCAGCACTCAGCCTTCTTTATGGTTCAACTCTCACATCCATACATGACTACTGGAAAAACCATACCTTTGACTAAATGGACCTTTGTCAACAAAGTAATGTCTCTGCTTTTTAACATGCAGAGTTTTTAATATGTAGAGGTTAATATATAGGTTTGTCACAGCTTTTCTTCCAAGGAGCAAGAGTCTTATAATTTCATGGCTGCAATCACCATCTGCAGTGATTTTGCAGCCCCAAAAAATAAAGTCCCTCACTCTTTCCATTGTTTCCCCATCTATTTGCCATGAAGTGATGGGACCAGATACCATGATCTTAGTTTTTTGAATGTTGAGTTTTAAGCCAGCTTTTTCACTCTCCTCTTTCACCTTCATCAAGAGGCTCTTTAGCTGCTCTTTGCTTTCTGCCATAAGGGTGATGTCATCTGCATATCTGAGGTTATTGATATTTCCCCTGGCAATCTTGATTCCAGCTTGTGCTTCATCCAGCCCAGCATTTCTCATGATGTACTCTTCTTAGAAGTTAAATAAGCAGGGTAACAATATTCAGGTTTGATGTACTCCTTTCTCAATCTGAAACCAGTCCATTGTTCAATGTCCAGTTCTAACTGCTGCTTCTTAACCTGTATTCAGGTTTCTCAGGAGGCAAGTAAGGTGGTCTTGTATTCCCATCTCTTTAAGAATTTTCCACAGTTTGTTGTGATCCCCACAGTCAAAGGCTTTAGTGTAATCAATGAAGAAGAAGTAGATGTTTTTCTGGAATTCTCTTGCCTTTTCTATCTCTGGTTCCTCTGCCTTTTCTAAATCCAACATGAACATCTGGAAGTTCTCAGTTCGTGTACTGTTGAAGCCTAGTTTGGAGAATTTTGAATATTAGTTTGCTTGTATGTGAAATGAGTGCAATTATGTGGTAGTTTGAATATTCTTTATCATTGTGCTTCTTTGGGATTGGAATGAAAACTGATTTTTTTTCCAGTCCTGTGGCCACTGCTGAGTTTTCCAAATTTGCTGGCATATTGAGTGAAGCACTTTAGCAACATCATCTTTTAGGATTTGAANTCAGGTTTCTCAGAAGGCAAGTAAGGTGGTCTTGTATTCCCATCTCTTTAAGAATTTTCCACAGTATGTTGTGATCCCCACAGTCAAAGGCTTTAGTGTAATCAATGAAGAAGAAGTAGATGTTTTTCTGGAATTCTCTTGCCTTTTCTATCTCTGGTTCCTCTGCCTTTTCTAAATCCAACATGAACATCTGGAAGTTCTCAGTTCGTGTACTGTTGAAGCCTAGTTTGGAGAATTTTGAATATTAGTTTGCTTGTATGTGAAATGAGTGCAATTATGTGGTAGTTTGAATATTCTTTATCATTGTGCTTCTTTGGGATTGGAATGAAAACTGATTTTTTTTCCAGTCCTGTGGCCACTGCTGAGTTTTCCAAATTTGCTGGCATATTGAGTGAAGCACTTTAGCAACATCATCTTTTAGGATTTGAAATAGCTCAGCTGGAATTCCATCACCACTAGATTTGTTTGTAGTGATGCTTCCTAAGGCCCACTTGACTTCTCATTCCAGGATGTCTGGCTCTAGGTGAGTGATCACACCATCATGGTTATCTGGGTCATGAAGATCTTTTCTGTATAGTTCTTCTGTGTATTCTTGCCACCTCTTAATATCTTCTGCTTCTATTAGGTCCATACCATTTCTGTCCTTTATTATGTCCATCTTTGCATGAAATTTTCCCTTGGTATTTCTAATTTTCTTGAGGAGATCTCTAGACTTTCCCATTCTGTTGTTTTCCTCTGTTTCTTCGCATTGATCACTTAGGAAGGCTTTCTTCTCTTTTCTTGCTATTCGTTGGAGCTCTGCATTTGAATGGCTATATCTTTCCTTTTCTCCTTTGTCTTTCACTTCTTTTCTTTTCTCAGCTATTTGAAAGGCCTCCTCAGACAACCATTTTGCCTTTTTGCATTTATTTTTCTTGGGGATGGTTTGGATCACTGCCTCCTGTACAATGATAGGAACCCCTGTTCATAGTTCTTCAGGCACTCTGTCTATCAGATCTAATCCTTGAATCTGTTTGTCACTTTCACTGTATAATCGTAAGGAATTTGATTTAGGTCATCCTGAATGGCCTAGTGGTTTTCTCTACTTTCTTCAATAAAGTCTTAATTTTGCAATAAGAAGTTCATGATCTGAGCCACAGTCAGCTCCCTGTCTTGTTTTTGCTGACTATATAGAGCTTCTCCATCTTCGGCTACAAAGAATATAATCAATCCGATTTTGGTATTGACCGTCTGGTGATGTCCATGTGTAGAGTCTTCTCTTGTGTTGTTGGACGAGGGTGTTTGCTATGACCAGTGTGTTCTCTTGGCAAAACTCTGTTAGCCTTTGCCTTGCTTCATTTTGTACTCCAAGGCCAAACTTGCCTGTTACTCCAGGTATCACTTGCTTCCTACTTTTGCATTTCAGTACCCTATGATGAAAAGGATATCTTTTTTTTGGTGTTAGTTCTAGAAGGTTTTGTAGGTCTTCACAGAACCGTTCAACCCCAGCTTCTTTGGCATTAGTGGTTGGAGCACAGACTTGGATTACTGTGATATAGAATGGTTTGCCTTCAATAACAAGTGTACCTCCTGAATATATGGGAGAGACCCAGGAAAACTGAGTAACTCCCAGAAATGGCCCACATCACCACCTTAAATACCATCTTAAGCTAAAGACAAAAGAAGGTGTTGGGAGCTGGATATGAGAGGCTACTGGGGAAAGCACAGTAAACAAAGGTAAGGTTATTACACAGATTTAGGTCATTGTCTTCTCCACTGATAAGTTTCTAGAGATTTGGTCATTCTCCTCTTCCTGTTTCAGAGACAGAGATACCCTTACAGATAGAGTTTCCCTTAAAAATGTAAATATCCTTTATAAAAGGATAACTTCTATTCCATTTTCAGAGCTTCTCTTGTGTCTGTACACACACATGCTCAGTCGTGTCTCACTTTTGCGACACCATGGACTAGTGTGCCAGGTTCCTCTGTCCATGGAATATTCCAGGCAAGAATACTAATGTGGGTCACCATTTTCTTCTCCAGAGGATCTTCCCCACCCAGGGATCAAACCTGCATCTCTTAGCATCTCCCGCACCTGCATCTCCCGCATCTTTACCACTGTGCCACCAAAAACAAGGTGGAAGGAAGCCCTAGGAAGCCCCCCAATGTCTGCAGTTTCTCCAAAATAGCAGCCGAAAGTAACTTTTACTCCAAAGAGATATAAGAGTAATTCTTATTGCCAATGCGGCTCAAGTGATTATTCATTCCCTCACATATCCTAGACATGGAAAACATAAGTCAGTCTGATGAGTTCCTTCTCAAAACTAATAATGCCTTAGACTAGCCACTAAGAACCCTTTATGCCCATTTTCTTTGAAACTTACAGAGTTTTTTAGTGTGTGTCTGTCATGCTAACCAGTTTACAAAGAGGCCGGATTTATACAGTTGAAACATTTTCTCTAGAATTACTGCCGTCATCTTAGTTAAACGGATATATCACGAAAACCTACTTTCACTTTCTAAATAAAACTGAGCTGTAACACGGAGCTGTAACACTGGTCTGTCCGAGGAAATTACAAGGGGCTGCAACATCGGTCCACCCATCACTTCAAATTTTTGTTGTGATGAGACAGAACCAAGGAAATTACACACTTCCCCAACAGAAGGAAAGCTATGACAAATCTAGACAGCATGTTAAAAAGCAGAAACCCTACTTTCTGACCAAAGTCCATATAGTCAAAACTATGGTTTTTCCAGTAACCATGTACAGATGTGAGAGTCAGGCCATAAAGAAGGCTGAGAGGCAAAGAACTGATTCTTTCAAATTGTGCTGGAGAAGACTCTTGAGAGTCCCTTGGATGGCAAGGAGATCAAACCAGTCAATCCCAAAGGAAATCAATCCTGAGTATTCATTGGAAGGACTGATGCTGAAGCTGAAGCACCAATACTTTGGCCACCTGATTCGAAGAGTTGACTCATTGGAAAAGACCCTGATGCTAGGAAAGATTGAAGACAGGAGGAGAAGAGGGTGGCAGATGATGGGATGGTTAGATAGCATCACCAACTCAATGGACATGAATTTGAGCAAACTCCAGGAGATAGTGGAGGACAGAGAAGTCTTGTGTGCTATCATTCATTGGGTTGCAAAGAGTCAGACACAATTGAGCAACTGAACAACAACCTCTTTCAAGGCTCTGTCTCCAGAGCCAGTACATTCTGAGGTACTGGGATTAGAACTTCAACACACATATTTGGGAGAATACAATACAGCCCTTAGCACTGACCATTTGTACCCTCTTGGCTATTTTGCTATTCGTCTTCTAAAATTTATTACAAACATTATTGCATATTAAGGAAAGTTTACTTTCTCTGTATGTTTACCTTTGTTATGTATCAACTTACATGAATGCATATTTCTGGTTTATTAGCAATATAAGGCTAAGTACAGAAGGAATTTTACTTTTCTTACATCCTTGAATCACCAGGCAGAAAGATGACATCTCTGTTTCCCTTGGAGTTTTCAGACTAGGTTTTTTTTATTGTCGTTTGTTTGTTTTAATTAGAGGATAATTAACTTTACAATATTGTGATGGGTTTTGCCATACATCAACATGAATCATCATTAGGTGTACATATGGCCCCCTCTCCTCAAACCCACATCCCTCCCCCTCGAGCCCAAATCCCTCCCCATCCCACACTTCTAGGTGTCACGGAATACTCGCTTTGGGTTCCCTGCTTTTGATGATGGTCATTCTGACCAGTGTGAGGTGATATCTCATTGTAGTTTTGATTTGCATTTCTCTAATAATGAGTGATACTGACCATTATTTGTGTGTTTATTAGCCATCTGTATGTCTCTTTTGGAGTAATGTCTGTTTAGGTCTTCTGCTCACTCTTTGATTGGGTTGTTTGTTTTTCTGATATTGAGCTACATGAACTACTTGTATATTTTGGAAATTCTCTGTCAGTTGTTTTGTTTGCTGTTAATTTCTCCCATTCTGAGAGTTGTCTTTTCACTTTACAAGGTTTTGCTACAACTTAGCTTCAGTGTAATACTGATAGCATGGGCCCATCCTAGCTATTAAATATGTAAGACAAGCACTCGGATTTAGCTCTAAATTCTCCTCCTTTGTTACTCCATCATTAACACTCTAGTGCTGGTAAAAGCAATCGTGTCATTCAAAAAAAATTATAAAGCAGTTGTTTGTCAAAGCATCTGTCTTTGTAGGCAGGTAAATAATCATCTATGTGGTTTTAATTTGAGGGACATAAAAATAACCTCCTCTATGACTTAAGTCCTCCCAATAAAATCATTTGTGTCTCCATAAAGGCCTGGGATAAAACAAATGGTTATCAGAGAGGGAAAGGAGCCATTCCCTTTTACTCAGTGCAGCAGCAAGTTTGGGATCTAAGGAAATGAGGCCCGGGGTGAAGGATGCTGAAACTTAGGGCTTAGAGCTGTGGGGAATATCAGTAGGCCAAGTTGTCATCATCAAATGCTCCTCATCATGTATGTAGGGGGTGATGTTTTTCACCAATGAGCTATATGACCCCTGGACCTGTGGGAATCATCATGTGATAAAGTAAAGAGACTGAGCACAGAGTGTTCCTTCTGGAGGACAGGGAGCAAACTCTTAGTTGCTCTCTCCCACTCCTAGTTTTCCCTAGAAACCTCTGTTTTCACCCTCTATCCCAGCTTTCTGATCTGTGTAACAGTGTCTATGGTTCTTTATCACATTCGAGGAGCCTAGAATCACAAACTGTCAGAGAAGGGAGAAATCACCCTCCCTCAAGGATAAACAAGTGAGCAGAGGCCACCAGACTTCTCTACACGAAAAAAGGAATGTGGGAAAGGCAGGGGCAGACCAAGGTGGGAAAAAGGATATGTCAGCTCACTACTGATACATAGGGAATTGAGAACTACAGCTGTCGATAGACTCTTTCCCTTCTGAAATGAAACATAGGTTGTATAAATGAGGCATCTACTTCATTTTTAAAGTCTTTCATGTTTCAGTTCAGTCACTCAGTCGTGTCCAACTCTTTGCGACCCCATGAATCGCAGCACGCCAGGCCTCCCTGTCCATCACCAACTCCTGGAGTTCACTCAAACTCATGTCCATCAAGTCGGTGATACCATCCAGCCATCTCATCCTCTATCATCCCCTTCTCCTCTTGCCCCCAATCTCTCCCAGCATCAGAGTCTTTTTCAGTGAGTCAACTCTTCACATGAGATGGCCAAAGTACTGGAGTTTCAGCTTTAGTATCAGTCCTTCCAAAGAACACCCAGGACTGATCTCCTTTATGATGGACTGGTTGGATCTCCTTGCAGTCCAAGGGGCTCTCAAGAGTCTTCTCCAACACCACAGTTCAAAAGCATCAATTCTTCGGCACTCAACCCTCTTCCCAGTCCAACTCTCACATCCATACATGACCACAGGAAAAACCATAGCCTGAACTAGACGGTCCTTTGTTGGCAAAGTAATGTCTCTGCTTTTGAATATGCTATCTAGGTTGGTCATAACTTTTCCTCCAAGGAGTAAGCATCTTTTAATTTCATGGCTACAATCACTATCTGCAGTGATTTTGAAGCCCAGAAAAATAAAGTCAGCCACTGTTTCCACTGTTTTTCCATCTATTTCCCATGAAGTGATGGGACTGGATGCCATGATCTTCATTTTCTGAATGTTGAGCTTTAAGCCAACTTTTTCACTCTCCTCTTTCACTTTCATCAAGAGGCTTTTTAGTTCCTCTTCANCAATCACTATCTGCAGTGATTTTGAAGCCCAGAAAAATAAAGTCAGCCACTGTTTCCACTGTTTTTCCATCTATTTCCCATGAAGTGATGGGACTGGATGCCATGATCTTCATTTTCTGAATGTTGAGCTTTAAGCCAACTTTTTCACTCTCCTCTTTCACTTTCATCAAGAGGCTTTTTAGTTCCTCTTCACTTTCTGCCATATGAGTGGTGTCATCTGGATATCTGAGGTTATTAATATTTCTCTTGGCAACCTGGAGTCCAGCTTGTGCTTCTTCAGTCCAGCGTTTCTCATGATGTACTCTGCATAGACATTAAATAAGCAGGGTGACAATATACAGCCTTGACATACTCCTTTTCCTATTTGAAACAGGTCTGTTGTTCCATGTCCAGTTCTAACTGTTGCTTCCTGACCTGCATAGAGGTTTCTCAAGAGGCAGGTCAGGTGGTCTGTTATTCCCATCTCTTTCAGAATTTTCCACAGTTTATTGTGATCCACACAGTCAAAGGCTTTGGCATAGTCAATAAAGCAGAAATAGATGTTTTTCTGGAACTCTCTTGCTTTTTTGATGATCCAGCAGATGTTGACAATTTGATCTCTGGTTCCTCTGCCTTTTCTAAAACCAACTTGAACATCTGGAAGTTCACAGTTCACGTACTGCTGAAGCCTGGATTGCAGAATTTTGAGCATTACTTTACTAGTGTGTGAGATGAGTGTTTATGTAACTCAAATACGTAAGTGCATTCATGTTTATGTTACTCAAATATGTAAATGCTCAAACCAAGTAGTCAGTAGTAGGGTATACATTTTCCTTGACTTGAGGATTAATGGAAAAATGATAAAACAGTTGTTCTTTTTGAAAAATGACTCTTTAATAACAATTAAAACAAGTTTCCATCTTTTAGTGCATAGTTTAATCCTGAATGCATATTTGTGCAGGGTTATCTCATCATTAAGCCACAGTCTCATCTTTATAAAAAGCATAAAGGGATGTGTGTATATGTGTGCCTTGTGTTCACCTGTGTGCACACTCCCATGCACTGTAACTCTAGACACTGGAGCATGACACCAGAGTGACAGTAAACAGAAGGCAAGTGCATTAAAGAAGAATAGGAACATAGAATTCACAGCAGTTCTCCTTCAGTGTAAGGGTGAGTTTTCAGTTCTTCATATTTATATGCTTTTTTCTAAAAAGTCTACAGTAGTGATGGCTAAAAAGTCTACAATAGTAAAATGGCTATCTTTTATTATATGCCTGTCACTATCCTAAGTCTTTCCTAGGTAATAGCTCATTTAATCTTCTCAACAGCCTATTACCCTCACTTTATAGATGAGAAAACTGAAGCAAATGGATATTAAATAACTTGCCCCAGATTCAGATCTAGAAAGTACAAAAGCTGGGATCCGAACTCAGCTGTTCCAATGTTCAAAAAGAGCTTAGCTGCTACAATAAACATGAGTTTTCTCTTCCTTATAAATGTGTATGGATGTATATATACATATATATGTATTATAAGCATTTTTAAGGCTAGACGTATGCATGTATTTAAATAAATGCACAGCATCTGAAGTTGAATTTCATTCTCTTAGTTAATAGAGAAGAGTTATTATAACTATTTTCCACAATACTTTAACTCTTAGGTTTTTTCAGAAGAAAGAACTTTGTAGTAGGAGGAAGAAGTCTCTGCAAATCCCTCCTACTGTTTGGTAGCCAGCCACCTGACTCAGGACTGAAATGCTCTCAGATTACTATCAGTACTTGGAGCCTAAAAATCAGATGAGTTTCAGACTGAATATGCTATACAATGACAAAAATGCAGATTTGAAATCCTCAAGCTCCAGGCTCACACTCCATACAGGGAACAATTCCAAAATCTCTCCCCTTGAGAGTCTTCGAGCCTATTCTCAAACGTTTCTAGTGTGAAGAGCTCACCCCTCCAAGAGGCGACATGTTCCCTCACAGAGCCTCCCATATCATACCATAAGTAAAATGTCCCCACAAGAACCTGAAATCTCATGGTGTAAGCTCTGCACTTGGGAACTGCACGGAAAAGCACATTGTCTAAAGCTATGCGGCTACCATTGTGCCCGGCTCCCTCCTTCTGAATTCTACCTTTTTCTTTGTGTGCCCACTCCAGTTACCCTTGGAGATAACACAGGTGAAGGTAATACTTGAAAGTAAGTTCTAATGGGAAACACTTTCTTCTGTCGTGCTTTGGCGATGAAGTCATCACATCCTCTTAAACGTTAAGTGTTAACTATAGTGGCTCAAAGTTGGTGCTCAGTAAATTGCCAACAATGTTGCAGGAATGGGCAAATATTTCTATAAAATGAATCAGGCCTTAGGTGTTTAATATACCAGGTTTCCAGTTCTTCAACCCTCTGACCCCAAACCTTCAGACCCAGACCCTGGCCTCCAGCTCCTGTATCTTTAAGACCACCTGAGGTATCTAAACCTTCAGAACATGCCTGGACATAACCTTGGCTGCAGTTTCTCAGCATGTTCCAGCTTCAACCTTGGATTTGCCACAAACTGTGGGTTCTGGCTCTGCTCACATTTGGCATCTCCCAATGTACGGACCCAGATCATATTCACTGACCTGGATTCTGCCTTCTGGACAAAGTGCTCACTTCTTGCCAACACTTGCCTATTTACGGCATCATTATTTCAATCTCAGCACTGACAAGCCTCATGAAGGCTGAACCAGACAGATGGAATGAAGCCAAACCAGCTCTCCCACCTCATCTGCCAGGACTCCTGAGTGTGGCTCCCTTCTCCAGCCTTAGAGCCTCAGCTGCTCCCTATCCTCCCCACTTTGTCAGAAACACAATCCCCCTACCCCCAGAGTCCCTTTCCCTCTATTCCCAGTTCAAATCCTAGCACAGGGTTAGGAATCCAGGCTCTGGAATCAGATTGCCTGGCTTTGAGTCCAGGTTTTCCACATATTAACTACATGGCCTTAATTAAGTATGACTTAACTCTCAATATTTAGGTTTTCTCATGTGTAAAATGAGATAGTATCAGTACCACTTGTGGAGGCACCACCAGCAGCTAATCCAACATCCAGGTCCTTCCTCTTTCTTTAGCTCAGAAACTTCTAGACAGCTCTGTGCTCAGATTAACAAATAAAAGCCTCCTTCTGTCTCCCAATCCTGCCCCTGAGGTGTCTAACCAGTGAGACAGAAGGGAAGTCTGAAGTCAGTAGGGATTCCTAGGGAAGTTTTTCTTTCCATTTATTACTATTTGTTGCTTCCTTTCTTCTGGGATGCCAATCCACAGCCTGCAGTGGATTGGCCCATTTGTACCAGGGATAACCAAACCCAGAGCTTGGCAGAGCAGAAAGTTCGAAGGATCCAGAACCTTGATGATGTTTCAAGCACCTGCAATCAGCCCAGACTGTCTACTCCTAGACTTTTTTTCCCCCATTTATTTATTTACTTTACTTTACAATATTGTATTGGCTTTGCCATACATTGACATGAATCTGCCCCATTGCGGTGTAATGTGTTCCCCATCCTGAACCCCCCTCCTACCTCCCTTCCCATCCCCATCCCATCCCTCTGGGTCATCCCAGTGCATCAGCCCTGAGCACCCAGTATCATGCATCAAACCTGGACTGGCGATTCATTTGACATGTGATAATTTACATGTTTCAATGCCATTCTCCTATATCATCCCACTCTCGCGCTCTCCCACAGAGTCCAAAAGACTGTTCTATACATCTGTGTCTCTTTGGCTGTCTCACGTACAGGGTTATCATTACCATCTTTCTAAATTCCATATATATGCATTAGTATACTGTATTGGTGTTTTTCTTTCTGGCTTACTTCACTCTGTATGCTGCAGCTGCAGTTGCTAAGTCGCTTCAGTCGTGTCCAACTGTGCAATCCCCTAGACAGCAGCCCACCAGGCTCCTCCGCCCATGAGATTTTCCAGCAAGAGTACTGGAGTTGGGTGCCATTGCCTTCTCCGTCACTCTGTATAATAGGCTCCATTTTCATCCACCTCATTAGAACTGATTCAAATGTATTCTTTTTGATGGCTGAGTAATACTCCATTGTGTATATGTACCACAGCTTTCTTATCCATTCATTTGCTGATGGACATCTAGGTTGCTTTCATGTCCTGGCTATCATAAACAGTGCTGCGATGAACATTGGGGTACACGCGTCTCTTTCAATTCTGGTTTCCTCGGTGTGTATGCCCAGCAGTGGGATTGCTGGGTCATATGGCAGTTCTATCTTCAGTTTTTTGAGGAATCTCCACAATGTTCTCCATAGTGACTGGACTACTTTGCATTCCCACCAACAGTGTAAGAGGGTTCCCTTGTCTCCACACCCTCTCCAGCATTTATTGCTTGTAGACTTTTGGATAGCAGCCATTCTGACTGGCATGAAATGGTACCTCATTGTGGTTTTGATTTGCATTTCTCTAATAATGAGTGAGGAGAAGGCGATGGCACCCCGCTCCAGTNGACTAGTTTGCATTCCCACCAACAGTGTAAGAGGGTTCCCTTGTCTCCACACCCTCTCCAGCATTTATTGCTTGTAGACTTTTGGATAGCAGCCATTCTGACTGGCATGAAATGGTACCTCATTGTGGTTTTGATTTGCATTTCTCTAATAATGAGTGAGGAGAAGGCGATGGCACCCCACTCCAGTACTCTTGCCTGGAAAATCCCATGGACAGAGGAGCCTGATAGGCTGCAGTCCATGGGGTCGCTAGGAGTCAGACACGACTGAGTGACTTCATTTTCACTTTTGAGTTTCATGCATTGGAGAAGGAAATGGCAACCTACTCTAGTGTTCTTGCCTAGAGAACCCCAGGGATGGGGGAGCCTGGTGCTGCCGTCTATGGGGTTGCACAGAGTCGGACACAACTGAAGTGACTTAGCAGCAGCAGCAGCAATAATGAGTGATGTTGAGCATCTTTTCATTATTTGTTAGCCACCTGTATGTCTTCTTTGGAGAAATGTCTGTTTAGTTCTTTGGCCCACTTTTTGATTGGGCCATTTATTTTTCTGGAATTGAACTGCAGGAGTTGCTTGTATATTTTTGAGATTAATTCTTTGTCTAATAATTGTTGCTATTATTTCCTCCCATTCTGAAGGCTGTATTTTCACCTTGCTTATAGTTTCCTTTGTTGTGCAGAAGCTTTTAATTTTAATTAGGTCCCATTTGTTTATTTTTGCCTTTATTTCCAGTATTCTGAGAGGTGGGTCATAGAGGATCCTGCTGTGATGAATGTCAGAGAGTGTTTCCCTATGTTTTCCTCTAGGAGTTTTATAGTTTCTGGTCTTACATTTAGATCTTTAATCCATTTTGAGTTTATTTTTGTGTATGGCATTAGAAAGTGTTCTAGTTTCATTCTTTTACAAGTGGTTGACCAGTTTTCCCAGCACCACTTGTTAAAGAGATTGTCTGTTCTCCATTGTATATTCTTGCCTCCTTTGTCAAAAATAAGGTGTCCCTAGGTGTGTGGATTTATCTCTGGGCTTTCTATCTTATTCCATTGATCTATATTTCTGTCTTTGTGCCAGTACCATACTGTCTTGATGATTGTGGCTTTGTATTAGAGACTGAAGTCAGGCAAGTTGATTCCTCCAGTTCCATTCTTCTTTCTCAAGATTGCTTTGGCTATTTGAGGTTTTTTGTATTTCCATACAAAATGTAAAATTATTTGTTCTAGTTCTCTGAAAAATACTGTTGGTAGCTTGACAGGGATTGCATTGAATCTATAGATTGCTTTGGGTAGTATACTCATTTTCACTATANATAGGTGTGTGGATTTATCTCTGGGCTTTCTATCTTATTCCATTGATCTATATTTCTGTCTTTGTGCCAGTACCATACTGTCTTGATGATTGTGGCTTTGTATTAGAGACTGAAGTCAGGCAAGTTGATTCCTCCAGTTCCATTCTTCTTTCTCAAGATTGCTTTGGCTATTTGAGGTTTTTTGTATTTCCATACAAAATGTAAAATTATTTGTTCTAGTTCTCTGAAAAATACTGTTGGTAGCTTGACAGGGATTGCATTGAATCTATAGATTGCTTTGGGTAGTATACTCATTTTCACTATACTGATTCTTCTGATCCATGAACACAGTATATTTCTCCATCTATTTGTGTCCTCTTTGATTTCTTTCAACCTGTCTTTTATAGTTTTCTATATATAGGTCTTTTGTTTCTTTAGGTAGATATATTCCTAAGTATTTTATTCTTTTCGTTGCAATGGTGAATGAAATTGTTTCCTTAATTTCTCTGTTTTCTCATTGTTAGTGTATAGGAATGCAAGGGATTTCTGTGTGTTGCTTTTATATCCTGCAACTTTACTATATTGATTGATTAGCTCTAATAGTTTTCTGGTAGAGTCTTTAGGGTTTTCTATGTAGAGGATCAATTTTTCACAGTTGAGGATAATGTTTGCTGTGGTTTGTCATATATATAGCTTTTATTATGTTGAGGTAATGGCACCCCATTCCAGTACTCTTGCCTGGAAAATCCCATGAATGGAGAAACCTGGTGGGCTGCAGTCCATGGAGTCGCTAAGAGTCAGACACGACTAAGCGACTTCACTTCACTTTTCACTTTCACGCACTGGAGAAGGAAATGGCAAACCACTCCAGTGTTCTTGCCTGGAGAATCCNACACACACACACACACACACACATACATAGATTTCCAGATTAAGATCTTAAGCTTAAAATAAGAAAAAGATAAACCAGTTAAAAAGATGGGCAAGATGTGAATAGGCACTTTATGAAAAGGAAAACATAAGTCACCCATTTAAATTAAAATATGCTTGACCTCACTGACAGCCAGGAAAATACAAGTCAATGCCATGATAAGAACTGATTTTTCAGGCTTCCCTGATGGCTCAGAGGTGAAGAGTCCGCCTGCCAATGCAGAAGACATGGATTTGATCCCTGATCTGGGAAGATCCCACGGGCCACAGAGCAACAAGCCTGTGGGCCACAATGACTGAGCCTGTTCTCTAGAACCCGGGAACTGCAACTACTGAAGCCATGTGTCCTAGATCCTGTGCCCTACAACAAGAGAGATCCAGCCATGACTAGAGAGTAGCCCCCACTCATGGCAACTAAAGGAAAGCCTACATAGCAACAAAGATCCAGCACAGCCAATAACTCCATTGGCAACAATTAAGAAATTTAGTAACACCAAGTACTGCTGAAGATAAAAGTCAGTGGAACCTTTTATGTACAACAAATGCAGTGTAAATTGGTACAACGCTGAAAGACACTTTGGTAATATGTATTTTGTAAAATTGAACTAGACATATTACAGAGAAATTCCTAAATATGCATAAAAATATTTACTCCTGTATTGTTAAGATGACAAAACATTGGAGGCTATGGAATGTCCATTGACAGGAGAATGGGTAAATGGATAAATAAATAGCTGTCTCTTTCCACAGTGAATCAACTCCAGCTATATATGTAACATGGTCAAGTAAATGTATGAAAAAGGCAAGTTGCAGAAACTACATAAAATCATGATGCCACTTTTATAAAGCTCAAATGAGCAAATTAGACAATATTTCATTTAGGGATGCATACAGAAATGATCAAACCACCTTTTTAAGAAACCAAGGAAATGGTCAACATAAAATTCAAGCCAGTATTATCTCCGGTGAGGCAAGATAAGATAGAAAAAAGGCATACAGGTGGATGGATACATTATAGGTAATGTTCTTAAGTTGGATGGTGCATTTCCAGGTGTTTATTTTCTGTTCCACTTATTATTTTGATATATCAAATACTTTGTATTAAATATTTTTAACATGGCCTGTAGTTTCCTATTCTTACCACTATATGGCAGGCTAGTCTGCCAGTAAACTTGTAACTTCTGAATGGCAAAGTGAAAGTGTTTGTCACTCACTGGTGTCCTGACTCTTTGCAACCCCATGGACTGTAGCCCACCAGGTTCCTCTGTCTGGGGAATTCTCCAGGCAAGAATACTGGAGTGGTTAGCCATTCCCTCTCTAGGGGGTCTTGCCAACCCAGGGCTCAAACCTGGGTCTCCTGCATTGCAGGGAGATTCTTTACCTGAATGCGAAAGGTTAGTGAAAATAAAACTCTATTTAATGACACAGTTTTCGCAGCATGCAATTTCCTCTATAGAAACACAAGCAAAATGTAAAACAAGGTTTTTTGTTCTGAGTGTTTACATGTACAACCAGAGCAGCTCAGGTGCACATTTGACCTGGAGCTTGCAACTATGTGGCCAGGTTTTGTTTTTCCTTCCTTTTTGCCCATGTAGCCATTTTTGCAAACTTAAAAGTGTACCTTCTTAAATGTTAATTTTTATTTCTCAGAACTTTCCAATATTTCCCAAGGTATTCATTTCTAAATTAACAAATGGAGCATAAGGATGGTTATTTGGCTTCCCTCTTGGCAATGGGGCTTCCCTGGTGGCTGAGTGGTAAGGAATCTGCTTGCTCATACAGGAGATGCAGTTCAATCCCTGGGTTAGGAAGTGCCTCTGGAGAAGAAAATGGCAACACTCCAGTATTCTTGCCTGGGCAATCCCATGGGCAGAGGAGCCTGGTGGGCTACAGTCCATGGGGTCGCAAAAGAGTCAGACACAACTTAGAGACTAAAAGGACAACTTGTAATTGACACATCTAACTTCCCCTTCTGATATTTATCGAATAAGAGTTGTTTTGTAGCATTAGCATTAGAACCACTGCTTTAATGAATGTCTGGGTGACACTGTTATATACAGGAATATTTTAAATTCAGTAACAGTGTTAAAATAGCGACTCAATATTCATGATAGTCATCAAAATCACTCACAGGAATTGTCAAATTCCACCAGTCACAGGAAGTGATTGACAAAAGTTGGTATATCTGTTTTAGCAGCTAATGTTATGCCACCCACAGGCAACTACACAAAGTCTTCAGCCAGCCACTTCCTTTTTCATGATCTAGACCTGCCCTGTGCGCTCTATCAGCCACTAGACACATGTGGCGATTGAGGTCTTGTAATGAGATGTGCCGGAGAAGGCGATGGCACCCCACTCCAGTACTCTTGCCTGGAAAATCCCATCGACGGAGGAGCCTGGAAGGCTGCAGTCCATGGGGTCGCTACAAGTTAGACACAACTGAGCGACTTCACTTTCACTTTTCACTTTTATGCATTGGAGAAGGAAATGGCAACCCACTCCAATGTTCTTGCCTGGAGAATCCCAGGGATGGGGGAGCCTGGTGGGCTGCCGTCTGTGAGGTCACACCTGTCTCTTATACACATCTCAGTGTAAGAGGGTTCCCTTGTCTCCACACCCTCTCCAGCATTTATTGCTTGTAGACTTTTGGATCGCAGCCATTCTGACTGGCATGAAATGGTACCTCATTGTGNGGGACAGGAGGAGAAGGGGATGACAGAGGATGAGATGGCTGGATGGCATCACTGACTCAATGGATGTGAGTCTGAGTGAACTCTGGGAGTTGGTGATGGACAGGGAGGCCTGGCATGCTGCAATTCATGGGGTTGCAAAGAGTCAGACGTGACTGAGTGACTGAACTGAACTGAACTGAATGCCATTTAGGGTCTCTGTGGAAAGCAAAGAAGTGACTAATAAAAGAAGTCAAGAATCGGGAAGATTATATGTTTGTGTTGGGGAAAGCTGTTTAAATTAAGGAATTTGTGAGCTGGTGTGACAGCATGAGGGGATCTATACCTGATCTATACAGGATTTCCCAGCAGATTCTCACCTTCCCAGGTTTCCACTGGCAGAGCCCAGACACCTGACTAGATAATCACAAATTTCGATAAAAGTAAACAGAGCATTCCTAGGAGCTGAAGACTTCAGTCAAAATCTTATTTGCATTTACCTGGAGAAAAGCCTGGAGTTTTCTTTTCTTGATCTTACTCCAAGCATGAGGTTTTCTGGAAAGTCTGAGAAGAAATTCATGCCTAGCAGTTAGTGGCCTATAGGGAAAGAAAACAATATGTTCCTTTTTTTTTTTTTTTTTTTTCCTGAAGAAAGCTCCAGCAAAGAGCCTTGCAATCAATTTTCTCTGGCATTCTTAAGCCTTTGGAGGACACACATTGGCCATTTTGTACCTATATTCAAAACATCATTTAGTTCAATACTGATACCACCAGACCTGGGTTTATATAATAATACAATGACAAAAGTTACTTAGCAACAAAACTGACTGTATTCCTTCACTGTTTGTAAACAACTGAGCATCAGTTAAGCAGCCGTACTCTGCTAGAGGGGGCCGATTATAGTGGCATGCTCAGCGTCTTTGATTTCACTAGGGTGCTACCAGGCCAGATGAGGTCAGTGATCTGAGTCCCTAGGAGTGGCGGCCATGACCTTGGTCTGAGACCCATCAGGTTACACTTCCCATCCTGCAGACTCCTGCAAAAATATGACACAAGTGAATTTACCTATAAAACAGAAACAGATTCACAGGCATAGAGAATAGACTTGTGGCTGCCAAGGGGGAAGGGAGGGTTTGAGGGAGGGATTGGGTGGGAATTCGGGGTTAGCAGATACAAACTGTTATATATAATGTGGATAAACAACATGGTCCTACTGTATAGCACAGGGAATTTTATTCAACATTCTGTGATAAACCATAAGGGAAAAGAATATAAAAAAGAATATGTGTATATATGTGTGTATGTATGTGTGTGTGCTCAGTTGAGTCTGACTCTGCGACACCCTGGACTGTAGCCTGCCAGGATCCTCTGTCCATGGAATTTTCCTGGCAAGAATACTGGAGTAGGTTGCTACTTCCTACTCCATGGGATTTTCCCAACCCAGGGATCAAATGTGCATGTCTTGTATCTCCTGCACTGGCAGACAGACTCCTTAGCACTGCACCACCTAGAAAGCCCATATGTATATATGTACATATATACATTTACAATGTGTTGATTTCTCCTGTAAAGTGACTGCAAGGAGATCCAACCAGTCCATTCTGAGGGAGATCAGCCCTGGGATTTCTTTGGAAGGAATGATGCTAAAGCTGAAGCTCTAGTACTTTGGCCACCTCATGCGAAGAGTTGACTCATTGGAAAAGACTCTGATGCTGGGAGGGATTAGGGGCAGGAGGAGAAGGGGACGACAGAGGATGAGATGGCTGGATGGCATCACTGACTCGATAGATGCGACTCTGAGTGAACTCCGGGAGTTGGTGACAGACAGGGAGGCCTGGCGTGCTGCGATTCATAGGATCATAGGGAGTTGGACACAACTGACTGACTGAACTGACTGACTGACTGACTGACTGAAAACATATATATAACATATACATATATAACTGAATCACTTTGCTGTACAGCAGAAATTAATATAACTTTGTAAATCAATGATGCTTCAACAAAATAAATTTTAAAAATAAACTTATATACCAAAAATTAATTAATTAAAATTGAATAGTTGTCCAGTCACACTGTTACCCCATCTTACTTTAATCCATGGGACAGCTCCTAGTACACTTGGATTTTTCTGGATATTTATTTCTGTATTTGCTTATTATCTGTCTCCCCACTAAAATTAGGGATCATGGCTGTCTTATTTACTTCTGCAGACTCAGTATCTAGGAAAGTAGTTGGCACATAACAAACAAGTATTTGTTAATTCATAGTACTAAATTGCATCATTAAACAAGGCAATATAGCATACATCAATATGCGAAAAGCACATATTTAGAGTCCAAATCTATGTGTGAATCCCATTCCTTTCACATTGCTATTGGCAAAATGACCATTTAACCTCTTTGTCTCCATTTCTACACCCTAAATAAAGGAATAGTAACTACTTCATAATATTGACATGAGAATTAGATAATGTCTTTATGTAAGTGTTCAATATGTTAGATATTAATACTACAGAAAGTTAAAGAGAATGAATGACATATAGCCTAACTATAATGCCTCCAAATTTACTTCTATTGTTTGCCTAAAACTTGTACTTACTTATTGTTGTAATTTATTTGCACATAAGAAAACTAATCTTTAACTGAAAACCTACTATGTTACCATTTTAAGCATTTTTATATCTATTGACTTATTTAACCTCTATTGATCATATGAGAAAGCTATTACTATACCCATTCTATAGATGAGAAAAACTGAAGCCTAGAGGAGTGAGTTATTTGCCAAAAGTTATACAACTAGTAAGTTGGCTCAAAGTTGACAGTTGTACTCTTTAGAGTTTGTTCTTAATCATTACTATCATGAGCATCTCTATATTTTGATTAACATTTTAAAAACCCTAATATTAATTCATACTATTATTTTCATATATCAAAATGTCAATTTGATTATCATCATTTAAAAACATCCAATTATGATGACAGAATACAGGTTTTTAATCAGTTGGTAGATATAAATTATTTTAGTTGACCTTTTGCTTTTGAACTGTGGTGTTGGAGAAGACTTGAGAGTCCCTTGGACTGCAAGGAGATCTAACCCATCCATTCTAAAGGAGATCGGTCCTGGGTGTTCATTGGAAGGACTGATGTTGAAGCTGAAACTCCAATACTTTGGCCATCTGATGCAAAGAGCTGACTCATTTGAAAGGACCCTGATGCTGGGAAAGATTGAGAGCAGGAGAAGGGGACAACAGAGATGAGATGGTTGGATGGCATCACCAACTTGATGGACATGGGTTTGGGTGAACTCAGGGAGCTGATGATGGACAGGAGGCCTGGCATGCTGCAGTTCATGGGGTCGCAAAAGAGTCGGACACTACTGAACAACTGAACTGAACTGAACTGAAAAAAATTCTGTAAAATGGGCTTCCCTAGTGGTCCAACAGTTAAGAATCTCTTTGCAAAGCAGGGGACATGGGTTTGATCCCTGGTCCAGGAAGATCCCACATGTCACGGAGCAACTAAGTCCCTGCACCACAACTACGGAGCCAGCACTCCAGAGCCCAGGAGCCACAACTACTGAAGCCCCTGCACCCTGAAGCCCATGCTCTCCAACAAGAGAGGCCACCACAGTGAGAAACTCCCCATTCTCTGCAACTAAGGAAAGCCCTCACACAGCAACAGAGACCCAGCATAGTCAAAAATAAGATTTAAAAAATAAATAAAATAAATTTTTAAAATTATTTTAAAAAATACTGTAAGGTCACTACTACTAGCCTCACTTTAGAGTTGTAGGGACTCCAGGACCAAAGTCTGAATATTTCTCCCAACATCACATGCCAAGTTTGAGGGCCAGGTCTTCAACATCTAGTTCTAGGTCTTCTGGTCTTTTTGTAAGAACTGCTGTCTACATTAATGGAATATTACAAGTTTAAGATGGCATATCCTGTTCAGTTTTGAATTAAAAACTGTTAGTTAGAATTTGATATTTGAAGTTGAAGTGTTTTCTTACCCCAGCTCTAAAAATCCTCTCAATCTAAATTAAGATCATGAAATCGCATTCTACAAAATCCAAGTTTTCTCCTTTTGGTTTCCGGATGGACTTAAAAAGTTTGGCCAATCTGAAACCATAATGTCCTGCACAGTGACATGGTGGGAGGAATCCTATGAGGGTAATAGAGCAATAAGAAACCCAGAATTAGAGTTCTGCCTATAGGGTAAGGAAAGCTAAAAATCCAGGACAGTCACTCAAAATAAAGCCCAACCAATGCCGTGAAAATGAAACAGGAGCAGGAGTGAATGTCTGGAGCTTTCTGAGACCTTCTTAAATGAAAGCAAGAGTTATTCATTCAGACTTTGGGTTTATGAACCCAGCCCAGAGTTGCTTCCCCCCTCCCCCAGAAGCCTGTACCATGGGGTTAAAACTGACTTCCTGGAGAGAAAAGTACCAAGTGCAACAAGAAAAAATGCATGTTGAGAGTGGGGTCTGGGGCAGGCATTAGCTAAGCAGGCCCTAATGGTCCCTTCCTCCTGGTCTTCATGTCCCTGGGTAATTAGCTCTCCCTGAGTGCAGGTAGGACAGGAATAAAATACAGCAAAAGTGATGGGATGTTACCTCCAATATTGGGCTACAAAAAGGCTCTGGTTTCCATCTTTCTTCCCTCCTTCACTTGCCTGTTGGCTCTGCGGGAAGCCAGCCACTCTGCTGAGAGCTTTCCTGTGGAGTAGTCCATGTAGTAAGAAACTGAGTGAGACCCTCAGTGCAACAGCCAGCAAAGAAATTAATCCTGCCAGCAAGTGCATGAGCCAGCTTGGAACCAGATCCTCCCCTCATTGAAACTTTCAGATGAGGCTACATAGCCCCAGCTGCCACTTTGCAACCTTGTGAGAGACCCTGAGGCAGAGGTATTCACATAGACTGTTCCCTGATTCCTAACTCCAGAAACTGAGAAATAATAGATGTTTGTTATGTTCAGTGACTAAGTTTGGGGTCATTTGTTACACAGCAATAGATTTTTAATACAGAAACTGTGCCAAAAGTAAGGGCCCCAATATATGAGACTCATTCATCTATGCATTCACTTAGCACCTACTGTTTGAGCATTAGTGAGATAAAATCACACAAGGGACAAGAAGAGTTCCTTGTCTTGAAGGAGCTACATTCTGAACAAGGCAACAAACATCTAGGGAAGGCAGCAAGATCAAAGCTCCAGTTGAGAAAGGCATTCCAAAAGAGGTGAGCTAGGCTCCTGGCCAGACCTCGCGGGATAGGCAGTGTTCAAAGGGCAGGCAGAGATGGGGAATGGAAAAGCCAGAGAGTAGAGTGGATGACGGCAGATGGGAAGCAGGTCTAGACCTTTGAGAGTCTGCAAGTTAGTGGGAAAAGGCATTAGGAAAAGCCTCAGGGGGAAAAGCAAGGTTCATTCAAGGTTTCCTTTCTGGCCAGTCACCACCAGCATCAGGGACTCTGGAGTTAGAGACCATCCTCTGCCTGGTCCTAATACTGTCAACACCATTTGTTCATCTTGTCAGAGGTGGGGGCAGGGAGTGGAATTTCGTTCCTTCAGTCTATTGTACCATCTCTGAGGTCATTGTTATTCTGCTCCATTGTTCCTAAGCTCAAGTGAACCATTCATCACTGGAAACGACTACAGGAAAACAAAGTGAACAGAAGGCACTTTCACATGAAGCATCCTGAGGAACTTACGTCTCATCATTTGGACTGTAGAAATTTAGCTAAAATGAGGCATATGTTTCATACAACGTGGAAGTGAGAATTCTTGAGTCACAAATACAGATCACTAATGAATGTGATCTAATGATGATGTCATAGCAGTCTGAATTCCTACTGTGTGACAATTGCATATCTGTATTATCAGTATTAGACTTATTTGGTTGCTCAGTCAGTAAAGAATCCATTTACAATACAGGAGACCAGGGTTCGATCCCTGGGTCAGGAAGATTTCCTGGAGAAGGAAATGGCAACCCATTCCAATATTCTTGCCTGGAAATTCCATGGACAGAGGAAACTGGAGGGCTACAGTTCCTGGGGTCGCAAAGAATCAGACATGACTGAGTGACTAAAGAACCACCATTGTAAGACTCGGAGAACTGCACTCTGAAAAGGACAGCTTCTAGTGGACTGACAAAGTTTATTATCTAACTGCGCAGTTTTATAATTCTCAGGGAATAGAGCATAAGGCAGACTTGCACGTAGCCATTCCAGATAAACATTAAAGCATTTAAGCATAAAATACAGTTCCCATCACCCAAGACATAACATAGCTTTGGCGAAACTCTAAAGGGATTCTTATCATGAAACAACAGTCTTTGCTCTCAGAAACAGGTGGTCAGAAGGAAGCCTTCGAATGCCTCAAGGCTGGGTGTATAACCCTTCGGTATCTGTTCCCAGCCTCAGGCACTCAGTGAACGCTCATAACCTTTTGTTATGCTCGTTCCAGCTTCCAACCTTGTCAGGAGTGGAGCAAATACATTCTCAGTATTTGCTTAAAGCATTCCAGCTCCTCCACAACCATTATCAGTATTAGACCTTTCTTTGGCTCTTTTTGGAGTCTTTGGGAAAATCACATAAGGTTTACTCTAAAAATACTGTTATTTAAAGACACAGGATATCCTCAACAAAAGCATGTGACATTAAGAAGAGGTAGCAAGAATACACAGAAGAACTATACCAAAAAATTCTCAATAACCCGGATAACCACTTCAGTATTCTTGCCTTGAGAACCCCATGAACAGTATGAAAAGGCAAAATGATAGGATACTAANGGTGGCACCCTAGGTACTCCAGGTCTCTTACAAATACCCTACAGCTGTCATAAGGAAGGGGCTTCCCTGGTGGCTCAGATGGTAAACAATCTGCCCACAATGCGGGAGACTTGCATTTGATCCCTAGATCGGGAAAATCCCCTGGAGAAAGGAATGGCTACCCCCTCCAGTATCCTTGCCTGGGAAATCCCATGTAGCCTGGAGGGCTACAGTCCATGGGGACACAAAGAGCAACTTAGCCTTTCACTTTCATCATGAGGAAAAAATTATACCCTAAACCAGCCTCAGAATATTTCTTATGGATGACCAAGCCAAGGCTGCCTCCATAGAGAAAAGAATTGCTTTTATCCAAGTGGCACTTTACAGAGCAGCCTCGGGCTCTACAGAAAACAGGGAGGGAGGGTGGTGAGTTCCCCTCTGTCGGCAGCAGTTCTTTCTTCCAGGAGTTTCATCATCACACCAAGTCAATTCAACAAATATTTGCCAGGCATCCACTGTGAGCAGGACATTGCATTAAGGTAGATGGACCTGATGGAGGCTATTTCAGCTTTGCCAGGCATCCTCTGTGAGCAGGACATTGCATTAACCCCATGAACGCTGCTCAAGGGAGCTGGAGCTGGTTTGTGCAGCAGCTCTGGCACTGGAGGCTGTAAGGAAGCCAGCAACAGGGAGACTGGGGGAGGAAACCACCTCCACCCTTCTCCAAGGTCAACTGCTGTGTCCCTTGCACCGAACGGAAGGATGATCACAATACCACCCACCGGGGCTTTCCTGACAACCAGCCTTTCTAAAGTCAGAGAATCTCTCTAATCAAGATAAATAATTTAGCATGGATCTTTGAATCACCCCTGAAAAACACATGTGACTTTATTTCATAAGAGAGAGATTTTGCGGAACAGCATGTTCAGGATTACGTGCCAATGGCTATATATATTTTAATGCTTTTTTCCCTTGCTGGTTTTTCTGCCAGTTTGGAAGCACAGAAGGTGGTCAACATAAACTTTATGCTATAAAGATGGCCTCAGTAGAACCCCTAAAATGACACAATTCCCAGAGTCTTGTTTTACAACTAAGCAATTGCATCAGTTCTTTAGGATGTCTGAAGACGTGGCTCTTCATTTCTTCGTGTGAAAAGTGTGCATTATACTGGCCAGATGAGTTACAATGCTCCCAAGCCTACAGTCACCTAGCAAAGGAAATTGCCACTGAGAGCCCTGCAGAGGAAAACTGCTCCAGGACATAGTCCCAGCTCTGGTGGCACATTACAATCCCTGGAGAGCTTTGGAAAATGTCACTATCCAGGCTCAACCCCACAGATTCTAATTTCAAGGCTCTGATTAATCCTAGATGGGTTCTAGTTTTTAAAGTCATCATAGATGATTGTTTTGCAGCCTGAGTTGAGAACCACTGCTGCAGACCAGTCCATATGCCAGAGAGGCCAAGCATGACTCCACCCTCTTTCCCCTATATACAATCGATGGGACCACTGTGGAACTCTTGGCCCAAGGACAGCCAAGACCTCCAAGGACAGCCAAGACCTAAGTTGGCCTGGGTCTTTTGAGGTGGCCTATTTGGGGATCCCCAAGATAATCCCTATATTCAGAAATTTGCTACAGGCACTCATGGGACTCAATATATAGTTGAACTCTTGGTTAAGATCTATTATGGGGACTTCCCTGGTTGTCCAGTGGTTAAGACTTCGCCTTCCAATGCAGAGGGTGTGAGTTCGATTCCTGATGGGGGAGCTAAGATCCCACATGTCTTGGGGCCAAAAAAACAAAATGTAAAACAGAAGTAATGTTGTAACAAATTCAATAAAGACTTTAAAAATAGTCCACAACAAAAAAATCTTTAAAAAAAAAAAAAAAGATCTATTGCAGTGATGGAGGAAGGAAACACAGATCCTAATGGAAAAAGATAGGCAGAATCTAGAGAAATCCATGCACAGGCTTCCTGTGCTCTCTTCCTATGAAGAATACCCTTGAGCACATTACTTTCTCCAGGAATGAAAAATGCAGTCATATGCGTGCAATGTTTCTGTCCAGAAAAGCCTACTAGAAACAAAGCATTCAACACTTTTATTTTTCTTGGGGAATGCCCACACCTGCACTCTCTGCCTAGCATGCATCAGAATTCCAGACTCCCAGAAAGAAAGCAGATGCTCAGCATAAATATCCTTGTTTGCGCAAACAAGGTGCAGAGAACTACCCTTATCAGTTTTGAGAATGATAGAAACACCCAGACACCAGCCAAAGGCCAGTCTTGCAAGCCGGCCCCTTCTAAAGATAGCAGTCTCAGGCCTGACCACGGTGACTTTTCTGCACACAGCTCCAAACAGAAGATGATGACTGTCAGTTAGATGGGTAAATTCTGCCTCAGGAATTTGACTTGGGAAACGAGAACAGCCTCAGGAAGTTGTTTTGAGAGGAGAAGCGACCACACACAACGAGGAAGCAAAGATAAGAGCATGACTGAGTCACATGATGGCAATGCTCCAGTAGAGAACAAACTCCAGTGCTGAGGGTTCAGCAAGGCATTTCAACTATGAGGTCTCTATCAGTTCTACTTCCCAAATCCTGTTGTTGTTCTTTCCCTGAGACCTATCACCCCAGCCGTTCGGATTTTCCATGAATCTTTGTGGCGCTGCTTTATAAGTTCATCCTCCATTTAGGTAGTTTATCCTTGTAAACCTCAATCACTCAGCCATGGTTTGTCTCTTAGTTAAAAGAGCTAACAAGCCCACTCATCACATAATACTGAGCCAGGATCAACTCAGAAGCAGGCAGAGACAGAGCAACCAACAACAACCTCAAAAAAAAAAAGGAAGAAAGGCATGTGGATTAGTCACCCCGAATAGGCTTCACAGAGCTAGTTATTCTTAGTCACAGGCCACCTTTCACATCAAGTGGACTTTGAGATGAATGGGATGTTACCTTTGAAGAAATTACTGCAAAGTTTTGGTCACAGAGACCGTGAAGATTTGGTCTTCATGTTCCCAGACAGAATAGAAAACAACTGATGGAGAACTGTGGAAAAGTTCCCAGCTTTATGAAACTCATCCAGTTATAACTTGGTCTCACTCATGTAGCAGAACATATCTACGGACTTCAAAATCTTTCTGGGCTTCCCTGGTGGCTCAGACGGTAAAGAATCTAGCAGTAATGCAGGAGACCTGGGTTCTATCCCAGGCTCAGGAAGATCCCCTGAAGAGGGGAATGGCTACTCACTCCGGTATTCTTGCCTGGAGAATTCCATGGACAGAGGAGACTGGTGGGCTAGAGTCCATGGGTCACAAAGAGTCAGACACGACTAAGTGACTAACTTTTTCTATCAAAAGATCACGAGTTTATTCCTCTACATTGTACAATCCATCTTTCCAGTGCTATTTTCTATCACAGTTACATATGCTTCCTATTACAGTGATTGTTGTTTCAAATAAATAGGAGAATCTTAGAACTGGAAGAGGCATCACCAATAAATCCTCTGGTTTCAAAGATGAGAAGCTATAGGTCCAGCAAGATTTACAGTCTTATCCAAAGTCTTACAGATGGCTTGGACCAGAGCAGAACTAGAGCTCTAGTCTCCCAACTCCAGGCTAATTTATTGCCATTGTGGGCTCTACATGTTTGTCTCTTCCTGTGCAACAGAATTAAGGCTCCAAAACTATGGATAACTTCTGACTATTTTCACAGCTTTTTGTCTTTCCAAAGTATGTTATCATTCCCAGAAAACATTAACATTCACAAGGCTGTGGATTTGTGGTTGTGCAATCAGTAAATAATACATCGTTCTCAAATGCGCTAATCTTTGCAGACTAAGATCACATGTTCGTAAATAACAGGAAGCTACATTCAAAATATGTACTTTTGAGGTCTCTAAGGAGTCAGCACAGTGTGTTTTTTTGCTATAGTTACACTGAAAAGAGAATTCAACCTTCACTTGTTTATTTTTAAAGCTATGTCACATGTCATTATTCAATTCAAAAAAGGTAATTGTTACCTGTATAGCAACTTTACTCAGAAATTAGGCATCAGTTAATCTATCAGTAATCAATGAAAAAGAACTTATTAACCATTACAAAATCCCCACTGTTAACCATTATTAGAACTCAGCTCTTCCAGGGTTAGTTGTGGGGGAGGGAGGCAAAGCTATACGAACTCAGATGCTCTCAGAGCATTTAATGGGCAGAAGACAAAACACAGAAAGATACTAAAAATGCACAGAAAGATAATAAGAATGATAAGCACTAAATCATACAATATATCTTACAATAATCCCCCAAGAACTCAAAGATAAGAGAGAATAACAGAGACAGGAAGGGTCCAATTAATATTTTTCTGATTGGGCATTTGTGATTGGAATTGGTTAGAATACAGTATTTTTGCCCTGAGGCATAGCAGAAAGGCAGGACAACTTTGAAGTCAATATGATTTTTATTTCTATTTTTTTCATCCTTATAATGAGTATTTATTGAGCACATTTTTATGTGCCTGACATTTTGCCAGCCATTGCAAAGGATACAACCATGGAAGTACTGCTTAAATTCTCAAGACCTTAGGTTCCTTATCAATGAAATATGAAAAATATGAAACATGGATCAGGTAATATTAGGTTCTTTCTAGTTCTTTCTATGAGTCTAACATCTCCATGATGAAAAAGGAATTCCTGAGAAGTTCAGGAATATGAAATGACAAAATTTGTGTGCATGGAATATTTAAGTAGGAATATATAGTACCTAATTTTCAGGGGTTCTGAAGTTTTTTGTCCTAATACACAGTCAAAGCTTTGGTTTTTCCAGTAGTCATCTATGGATGTGAGAATTGGACTATAAAGAAAGCTGAGCACCAAAAAATTGATGCTTTTGAACTGTGGTGTTGGAGAAGATTCTCAAGAGTCCCCTGGACCGCAAGGAGGTCCAACCAGTCCATCCTAAAGGAGATCAGTCCTGAATATTCATTGGAAGGACTGATGCTGAAGTTGAAACTCCAATACTTTGGCTACCTGATGTGAAGAACTGACTCATTTGAAAAGACTCTGATGCTGGAAATGACTGAAGGCAGGAGAAGGGGACAACAGAGGATGAGATGGTTGGATGGCATCACCAACTGAAAGGACATAAGTTTGAGTAAGCTCCAGGAGTTTGTGATGGACAGGGAAGCCTGGCATACTGCAGTCCAAGGGGTCGCAAAGAGTCAGACACAACTGAGTGACTGAACTGAACTGAACTGAATACACGGGAAGGTTATAACATATTTCTTTCAGTAGCTCAGTCAGGACACTGGAAAACCTGCCGCATAGAGAGGAGAATCAAGATGATGGTAAAGGAATATATAAAAAAGCTTTCCCAGGTGATTCAGACATGAGCCCTTCCTAGAGGGGCCAGTGGTTCAATGATCATGTGTCTGACTACGGATCAGAACATTCCAGACATGAGCCCCTCTTCCTCAGAGAGGCTCTGCTACCTCTTTGCTCCAGAAAAAAAAATCACTGGATTAAATGTTCAAATGAATGGAATAGTTGAAGGAGGGCCTAACAAACAGAAATGGTAAAGAATAAAATCTTTCATTCAAGATAAATTCAAATACCTACTGTGTTTGAGTCATTGTGCTAGGTGCCAAAAATTAAAAATACAAAAAATGAGACTTCCCTGGTGGTCCAGTGGTTAAGAATCCACTCGCCAACGCGGGGGATGTGGGTTCGGTTGCTGGTTGGGGAAGATTCCCCATGGCTCAGGGCAACGAAGCCTAAGAGCCACAACTCACTGAGCCCATGCACCTCAACTGGAGAGAAGACTGACAGCCACAACGAGGATCCTGTGTGCCACAACTAAGACCCAATGCAGCCAAAAAGAAATACATACATTTAAAAAATACAGGCTGCCGCGGCACCGGAAGTGACTGAGCTTCCAAGTTCCCCCGGTCTCTTCAGGGAAACTGAGGCCGGCTCGTTCGGAAGAGAGAGCGCGAGCCGTCAGCCAGTGGTTTTTTTTTTTGTTTGTTTGTATTTTTTAAAAAAAGAAAGAAAAAATAATAATAAAAAATAAATAATACAAATACAAAAGTTAGGCATACCGTGTTATGCCTGAGGTCCAAGTCCCCAAAACTGAGAGAATAAGACGTCCACAGCAATGCAAAAGCAAAAGGGGTCTATTGCTAGCTCAAGCCATGGCTCAAGTCGCATCCAGCGCAGTGGAGTCGAGCAAGACCCCTAAGCCCTGAATTACAACAGTATTTATAGGTTTTAGAACAAAGACAGGAAGTTGGCAAAGGCGGATTGGTTGCAAGGGTTTCTGGGCATCCACTAATTGGCTAAATTTTCACAGGCGTGGGCTTTCTTGGGGGATGTCCATTACGTCCTGACAGGCTCAAACCATGCTATGGGGAACATGCTAATTGGTCAAGTCCTGGCACCCGCGGAAGATGATCTCAGTTCCTCCTAGGCAATGATTCAGCTTCTTTATAAGTGGAACTCAGGCCTTAAAGCCTGTCATGCCGTATGTTAGGTCCTAACAACCAGAGACCCAGCCCTTAAGGGACTTAAAGCATTATAGCCTAGGTCAACTACAGGACACTATAGACTACAAATATCAGAAAACCTGGTGGGCTTAAATACTGAGGANAATGATTCAGCTTCTTTGTAAGTGGAACTCAGGCCTTAAAGCCTGTCATGCCGTATGTTAGGTCCTAACAACCAGAGACCCAGCCCTTAAGGGACTTAAAGCATTATAGCCTAGGTCAACTACAGGACACTATAGACTACAAATATCAGAAAACCTGGTGGGCTTAAATACTGAGGACTCTGATTGGATGATGTAATGGGAATCCTGAAAGTAGTACAGGCAGCTTAATCTAGTGACTCCAATTAGTTGGTTTCAACAAAATTTGGTTTCAAGTCCCAACTTCCCATTTACTAGGAATACGACTCAGACATGCTGTTCATTTTCTCTAAATCTCAAGTTCAACATCCATAGAATAGGAATAATAATTGTTCTTATTTCACTATGTTGTTATGAAGATTAAATGGGCCACTGGTATGAAGCACTTAGCCCAATGCCTAGCCAAAAGCAAGGGCTCAATATAGTTATTATCACCATCTTCATAATTAAAGTGACTGATTACATGCAAAAGTAAGATTTTTTAAATAGAGAATTTTATTTTTTATTATTTTAACTGAAGTAATTGGTTTACAATGTGGTGTCGGTTTCTGCTGTACAACAATATGAATCAGTCATAAGTATACATAGGTCCCCTCCCTCTTGAACCTCCCTCCCGCCCCACTACCATCCCACCCCCCACCACGTCATCACAGCACCAGGCTGACCTCCCTATGTTATACAGCAACCGACAGCTAAGTTTGTGAAAAAAGACAAAAAGTTGGTTGAAAAGTGATTTGGGAAGGATAATTTGCAGAATGTAGCAGAAGGCCTTTCAGAGAAAGGAAGATAAAAAGGTGATAACTGGAAGGAGATCTGAGGGAACAGATAGCACTTGTTGTTTTGGAAGAAAAAAAACCCTGGATATGATTATAGTCTTCGAGGTGGGATCAAGTAGAGTTGAAGAAGTTGAAAATACTAGAGAAAAGGAGAATATTGAAAATTGCAGAGGAGATGGACACTGAACACAGGTGTAGGAATTTGCCTTGAGCAAATGATATGATGGCAATTTTTTAATTATCATCTGCTAGATACTTATCTTCACTGAGGACCTCTGTCCAAGTCTAAAATTGAGGTTTGAAAATTGTTAACTAACACCTACTAATAATGGAACACAGATATGAACTTGATTTTCACACCAAAACCTGTGTCTTGAAATGAAAAGAGGTGCATATATTAATACATCTGTAGTTTGGGGTAGGAATTAGTCGGAGTCTGTACTTGATAAAATCCATATTCTCCAGGAAGTATGCAAAATTAACTACTGAAGTAGAGGCGTTGAGACAATGTTTAGAAATCACAAAGGAAGGAACAGAGGACTGGGGGAGAGGCAATAAGAATTTTCCAGAATCAATGAAAGACTTAAATGTTCAGATTTAAGAATCACAATAAATACTAAGCTAAACTAGTAAAAATCCACACTTAGATTCATCCAAGTAAAACTGCATAATACCAGTGATAAGAAAATTTTAGTATTCAGAACAATAGCAACAACAAAATAGATGGCCTACAAAGTAACAATTAGACTAAAGCAGACTTCTCAACAGGAAAAAACAAAGACCATAAAATAACAGAAAGTGCTGAGGAAAAATATCTGCTAATATCATTCAAGAGGATAGATAAAACAAAGTGTGTGTTTTCAAACAGCCCCTAAAAGAACTGCTAAAGAATGTACTTTAGAAAATTTAATAGAAAAGAAACATGTGGACATCAAAACCCAGTATGGATCAAAGAACTCGGTAAGTACGTTGGTAGATACTCATTCACTATCTGAAACAAAGGTAATAATAATGACTACTGAAGAGAGGAATTCAAATGAAGTAAAACCAAGATACTTAAAAAATAGGAGATAGAGAAGGTGATTTAAATTACAGAATTCTAAAGTCATAATTTTGCTCAGAAATAGGGTAGACATATCAATTTTGACCTTTTAGAGTATTTTTTAAATGTAAGAGTAATTGCTATAAAATTATAATCTTTAATTTCAAAGGGAGAGAACTTCAAAATCATGATTTTAGAGTAAACATAGGAATGACTGTGACTAATTGTAGGTGTAAATAATTTCTATAGAGAAAAGAAGGGATCTAAGGAAATATGACAAAATGTTAGTATTTGTTAGTACCTATCATTTTCTATATTTTTTAAATCCTTTGCAATTAAGTTTTTTAAAAAGAAGCTTCTGGTGCTGAATACATATCAAGCCACAATCACTGAACCTTCACTAAAGGAAGAAGCTGAAGCAGCAAAGCTCATACTTGTCTAGGTAAGACCTCGCCTCCTGCAGAAGCAGAAGTAGACAGAATGTTCCTTTCTGTTTCTATAAGTAGTGTCCCTGTAAAGCATCTGAACTTTGAGCACGAGTCAGTTTCAGAACTGCAGTCATAGCCTGTCTCCCCAGGTCACAGTGAGCTCCATGTCCTGCTTTGTGATGCTTCTGGAGGAGTAATAGTAGTCATTCAAAGTCCTTTCCAAGTCTCTGTCAGTCTGTGTTCATCATTTGCAATCTTCATAAACTTATACAGGGTGTGGTCTGCATGACCACAGTCCAGTTTTACAGCTACAGTAAAGATATTATCTGGACTTCCCTGGTGGCTCCGTTGCTAAAGAATCCACCTACCAATGCAAGTGACTCGGTTTCAGTCCCTGGGTCAGGAAGGTCCCCTGGAGAAGGGAATGGCAACCCACTCCAGTATTCTTGCCTGGAAAATTCTAGGGAGAGAGGAGCCTGGTGGGCTACAGTCCATGGGGTCACAAAGAGTCAGACATGACTGAGTGACTAACACTTTCACTAGCAGTCTAATCCCTTCAATTTACAAAAAAGTGAGGTCTAGAGAAATCAGTTTTCTTGCCCTGTAAATTAGAAAACTGAAAGTCGGATTTCAGACCTGTCACTATCACCATGCTATAACGCCTACATTCCTAAGCTATTACAGAATGAAGTATATTATCTGTGAAGATCCTGAAAGTATCATGATTTATAGCCACCTGATAACCCCAGTGGAACAGCATAAGTACAATGCTTCTGACATTCAAGGCCACGCCCCTTGGATATTCATGTCTAGCTTGTGCTTATCCAGTGCAGCTGTGCACCTGGGATCTTCAGAGATCAGCTCTCCTGCGTNCACCTCGTTCCTGTCAAGTCCCTGGTGACAAGGAGGAGCCACAGCTTTCCTCACGGGGGCAGCCAGGACGGAAGCGAAGCAGAGCCCTCATCAGCCCGACAACCCGCCGACACCCCTCCTGTCCCTGGCTCTGCTGGTGTGTCTGCTGAACAACGTGTACACTGTTGTCACCTCCTGGGGCTCCCCTCGCCGCCCTTCCAGCTGGATCACTTCTCTATCGTGCACATTTAAAAAGCTCAGTCGGGTGAATGAAATAGCAGCTCCTGAGAACAAAATCAACTAGAACAGCCTGTGCTCCCAACTGAACTTTCTGCTCTTTTGGTCTCAATTGCTGTTCAGAAAGGAATTCACGATCGCCACCTCTGTACGACTTTTGCTTTGCAGAGGAGCCCACAGAATTCACTGAAACCTTCCCACCTTCCCAGAGGCTCAGGCGGGCTCAGCCATGGGAGGAATGTTGCCAAAATATGTGTCCCTTTTCCTTTTCCTTAAAGAACTGGTGCTCGGGGTCAGCTAACAAAATGACTTAGTTTGAAACTCTTCCAAAAATCACATCAGAATCACGGAATCTCGGAGTCTTTTTCGGATGTTTTGGCCACGTGTTTGCTGGCATTTAGAAACATCAACAGATCTTCTCTGACCAAAACCAATTCTTTTCATCCCTCTGACTGAGAATTTATTTCCATTTTTCCCAACGATCCCAGTGGAACTTCAATTTGAGACTGAGCTACAATATTTAGGATGAAATTTCTTTTCCACTCTTGGTCAGCAGGTGCTCCCTCAGTGGGCTCAGGGAACCAGCAACCCCCTGGGGCTTCTTGGGATCTGCCTTCAGCCAGTCACTGCAGGAGAGGGGTCACCAATGCTTGGGTGACGGGAGTCCTGCCACAGGGAAAAGAATCATCTAATGCAGGAGCCAGTCCATATAGTTTATATTCATCTTCAGTGTTCAGAATGATAACACACACAGCATGTTTGCCAAATCCATAAAGCTGCAGCTCAGGTGTCACTACTTAAGGAGCAGATGTCACGTACTATTTTGTTTCGTGGTTTATCGTATTTTGCACAATTGCAGCGGTTTTGCCTCCTCTGAGATGACAGAACATCTTGAGCTGGTGTGACACGTGGGTGGGCGTGCCGTGGGAGTCTGTCTCTACTCCTTACTACTATGTTATTGACGACAGCTTTTAATGCTATTAGTAAAACAGTCTTTACTGACAAGGAGACCAGGTCGCTGAATATGGAAGGATCAAGGGTCTGCATTTCCCTGGCAGGACACTGTCAGAAAAACAGACAAGAAGGCATCAATTATCAATGTGGGTTTTGATCCAGAGGCTACTGGTGCATAGAAGTCAAACTATGTGTGAGGATTGATTTTCACCTGGACATGATTCTAAGCCAGCACTTGTCTTCATCACACTCTCCTGGAGTTGCTACTGACTTGTGATCTAGAACAGGGCTGCGGCTCACCCATTTTGTATCTGCAGCACTTCTCAGGGTGCCTGGCACAGTGCAGGGCACTGTTAGGAGTGACAGGTCAACTCCCCACCCATCCCCGCCTTGCTCTGTGCCTGCACTAGGAGGGGTTCCTTGCCTCTGGCTTCTGGATGGATTCCACCCCTGGAGCACACTGGCAGGAAATGGGAGGGCAAAAGGGAAGGGGAAGAGCAGAAATCAGAGCCCTTTCCAGCCGGGCTTTGGTCTGGCAGCAGCTTCGTCCCTCTGCTGAAGCCACGCAAGCAGCTTCTCCTTTGACTGCAGCTCTCACTAAATCTCAGCAGCTCTCACCAATGATTACTCTCTCCTTTTACTCTGCAGGCCCAGGGTGAAGGCTCCCTCCGCTGCTAGTCTCACCAGCCTAAGGGATCTGGGCCCTATCCATACACTATTTGCAAAGTCGGGAGTCAGTGAGTTCTCAGATACTGAGTGAATGTGAAGAAATTTCTAGAAGCACTCCAAAACAGTACTCCCAAAGTCCATTGAGGAAACTGGGGCTGAGAGAAACAGGCAGAACTTTAATCCCTGATCTTATTTCCTTTCTACGTATTTAACATATTGGATTCCCAGGTAAGATTATAACAAATAACTTAATTTTTAATTTAAAAACAATTGAAAACCATGGATGTATTGTGGAATGTAAATGGTTTGACATTAGGGTTCTCGTCTATCTGGTTCACTGGGAACCTTCAAAGTTTGGAGGAGGGTGGGCACGGAGTAGGCTTTTGATAAATATCTGTTGAGAAAAATATAAATGAATAATCTATTAGCCCGCTGAATCCTCACAACAGCCGTATATGAAAAACAAGGCGAGTATTTTCTCCCACACTTTCCTAGGTTTCCTCCAGCCTCAGAGACTTGACCAAAGGAAGGTCACCCATGCCCACCAGGAGCTTGGTCTCAGTGGTTTATTAGGAGTAAATGTACCTGTGTGTGGGGGCTGCGGTGGGTTCACATCCTTTCTCCCACCCATATTAAAAGGGGCTCAGAAATGAATAAACAGCAAAGATGACTGAGAAAATTCAAGTATTTCATGCAGTGGAAGACTAACAAATCTAAAGTCGGTACCTTGGTATAACATTAAAATCAAAAGTCTTTCAACTGACTTGACGGCACGCTTGTGGGCTGGTGTCACCCCCTTCCCCAGGCCTGGGGCACGGGTCCCCTAACTGCAGTGATCTCCTTTTCCAGATCCTATACGTCTGACGGATGTCTTCTTTCCTTCCACACCCTTTCTTCTACCCTCAGATTCCCAAATATTTAAGATCCAGAATCTACCCTCAGAATATCCCCTCCCTACCCCAGTGAGAACAGCAGAGCTTCCAGCTCCTCCAGGGCATCACCCTGCCTTTTCCCATGTCTTCTTTCTCAGGTCACAGAGGAGAAAGAGGAGCCCGGCGGCCAGAGTAAACACAGGAAGTGGAGGGGCACAGTCTCAGTCTGCAGCAGAAAGAAACCAGGCGTCCATCCAGGGAAGGCAATCTCAGAGGGCAGACCATCAAGCTGTTACTTTAAAACCCCTCAGGGTCTGGGCCCCCTGCCTCAAGTATAAGCCAAAAAAGAGCTGAGTGGTGGTGGGGAGATGCGAGCATTCCTGGATCTGTTATTTCTTCCCCACCTGGAGGGCTCTCCTGAAGCCCAGGATTCACTTTACTCAACCTCAAGCAGGAGGAGGCTATCTGGTATGTGATTTCAGTTCAGTTCAGTTCAGTCGCTCAGTCGTGTCCGACTCTTTGCGACCCCATGAATCACAGCACGCCAGGCCTCCCTGACCATCACCATCTCCCAGAGTTCACTCAGACTCATGTCCATCAAGTCCATGATGCCATCCAGCCAACTCATCCTCGGTCATCCCCTTCTCCTCCCGCCCCCAATCCCTCCCAGCATCAGAGTCTTTTCCAATGAGCCAACTCTTCAAAAACTCCCAGGGCTGATCTCCTTCAGAATGGACTGGTTGGATATCCTTGCAGTCCAAGGGACTCTCAAGAGTCTTCTCCAACACCACAGTTCAAAAGCATCAATTCTTCGGCACTCAGCCTTCTTCACAGTCCAACTCTCACATCCATACATGACCACAGGAAAAACCATACCCTTGACTAGGAATCCAAAAATCCTCCCAGCCAGAAACCCCACCAACTTGAGGTTTCTTTTGTGTTAATCACCTTCCTTTACAAAGTCTACTACTAAAGAGGAGAACGAAGTTAGCAGGCAATCCCACAGTGCTGCACTGGCAAGAGAGCAGACAGAGGTGGACTTTGAACTTGCTGAAAAACTGGAGTTTTGGGTGCCTTGTTCGAGAGGAAAAGAATGCTGGTCCAATTAGCAATAGCATATGCTAACATTCAGGTTGCCCAGGTGGCACTAGCGGTAAAGAACCTGCCTGCCAATGCAGGAAACGTTAAGAGATGAGGTTCCATCCCTGGGTCGGGAAGATCCCCTGGAGGAGGACATGGCAACCCACTCCTGGAGAATCCCATGGACAGAGGAGCCTGGTGGGGCTACAGTCCATGGGGTTGCAGAGAGTCGGACACGACTGAAGTGACTTAGCATGCACACACATGCTCACATCCCCCTAAAAACAGTGACAGGAAAAACAGGAAATCTCTCAAGCTACTCCGTGATTTGAGGCCCTTCCCTGTTCACCACAGAGTAAAACAAAACACAGCTCGGCCAACACAGCAGCCTGACTGGGATGACTTACTGCATCATGTCACTTCCTTCCTAATGGCTGGCTGATACTCATCCTCCAACTTGGGGCTTGTGCAAGATGGAACAAGAGGCAGTTGTGAAATATGGATGCCAACATAGTCCCAGTCCATTTGAGACCATTGTGACCTTAAATGTTTTATTCGAGGCCCCACTGCACACTATATCTGATCTGTAGGCGTGTTTTCAAATGAACTCGTGAAACAGACACACAGAACAGACTGGTGGTTGCCAAGGGAGAGGACCCTGGGGAAGGAATGGAGTAGGAGGCCGGGGTTAGCAGATGTAAGCTTTTATAGACAGAATGGGTAAACAAGGTCCTATTGTATAGCACAGGGAGGTATATTTAACATCCTATGATAAATCATAATGGAAAAGAATATTTAAAAGAATGTACATATATGTATAATTGAATCACTTTGCTGTACAGCAGAGTCGGACACGACTGAGCGACTTCTGTTTCACTTTTCACTTTCACGCATTGGAGAAGGAAACGGCAACCCACTCCAGTGTTCTTGCCTGGAGAATCCCAGGGACGACGGAGCCGGATGGGCTGCCGTCTCTGGGTTCGCACAGAGTCGGACACGACAGAAGTGACTTAGCAGCAGCAGCTGTATAACAGAAGCTAACAAAACAGTGTAAATCAAGTATAAAATTCAATTTGAAAAAAATATTGATTAAAAAAAGGAGGCACACTTTAACTTTTAGTTAAGAAAGCACAGTCATGATAAATAGCCTTGGGAAAGCAAAGTTTTTCTTTCAATCAGGAAAACTGATAGGACTATGGTCTCTGCCCTTCACTAGCTGGGTAAACTGTGCAGCTCAAACTCTCAACAACAGTTTTCTCAAAATCGAATAGGGTAATGCTAACTGACTCACAGAGTGGTGAGGAATAAATCAAGTTAGATAAACTACCTAAGGCTGCTATTAAAATGCCTCGGACATTAACAGACCTTCAACAAATAGTAGCTTTGAAACAGAATGTAATTATCAGCCAGAAATGGATTCTGATTTAATGGTAAACCTGTAATCTGCCTTCACTGATCAAGCTCCCTTTAATTGTGGCTAGGAAAAACTTGCAAAAACAAAACTCCTCCAAGTGTCACGTAGCCTAATTGTTTGCCAAGTTGTTTTTCAGGAACTTTTTTGAGTCAGCTGTGTCTAGTTTGAGCTTGAGCCAGTTAGGACTGGTTAAGATCAACAACCGTTCAACTGGCTATTTGTGTGTCCATTCCAAACGTGATGACATTTTTACATCAGAGGGTTCAAAATTCACCCTCAGAAGGTGCTACCATCACCATTTTCTGAACATGTAGCCCAGGGGAAAGGCTTTGGTTAGTTTCAGCTGTGCAGGACCATGATCCTTTTCTTATTTCCAATCACCTTCCCCCACACTCCCCAGGGCTCAGTTTTATCCCATAGGTATCCCAAGCTCCTCGCCTTCGGCAAGGAGTTTTGAGATTTGTTTGCCCGTTTTCCTACTTGACTGTCTTGTGAGTAAACCCCTTCTCTGCTGCAAACCTCAGCATCTCAGTGTTTGGCTTGCTGCACATCGGGCAAAGGAATCTGGTTGGGTCACAGCTTTTGCTGTTATTTGGGTGTTCAGAGAGCAGCTCACAGGCAGGGGACACAGGCTTTGGGAAAATGTTCTTCTGGGCGAGTTGTATGGATGGATGCAGGGAGCTTAGCTACAGGTAGGCCCACTGCACTGCCCTGGAGAAGTTCGGGTGACAAAGAGTGCTGGGAAGGGTGAGAAGAGGATCTAGTTAGCACAGGAACGTGAGGCTCCAGGGAGTGGAAGGGTCTGGCTCCCAATGGCAAGGAGAGGGATCCATTTGGATGGAGCCCAGAGCCCAGCTTTTGTTTCCTTCCTTCCCCAGCTATACCCTGCCCCTGGCATTGCTGACTCCCACGGGAAGGTTACTGAAGCCTGTGGGGACCTCAGCTCAAGGCCAGGTGGGCTAAAGAGGAGAAAGACCTGGTGAGGGAAGACGACTGGGACTCAGAACAGGGCCTCCAGCTTTCATTCCACCAACTAGAGCCCAAAGGACAACTGGAAAGGCGGTCAGACTTGTCCCCAGTCTCCCTCAGGCACATTTTTCATCTACACGTGCAGTTTATCAGAGTCCAGCCTGCAACCAAGCCTCCAAAGCTGTGAGAAAACCTGATCAGCTTCCCCTCCAATACTTAACCTCCCCCTCTCCCTGGAGCTTACGGATGTAATGCCTCCTTCCTCCCTGTGACTAGGCTCGGGGGAACCTCGGCACAGCAGGGGCCTGAGACGTGGCTAAGACCGTCACCTTGTAGAGGAGGACGCGGGTGTTCTAAAGCTTAGCAGACTTTCCCTGTCACACTTCCACGTGATGGCACAGCCTGGATGGAACACATATCTTAAAGGATTCCATGTGCCAGGTGCGAGTACTTGTCCTGCAATCCCCAAGGAAGGTGACCATTCTCACAGTGTCCTGCAGGGAACACACTTCAAAGTCTGGAATCAAATCCAGACTCTAATCGATGAATGATCTTAGACAAGCAGCTGAACCTCACAGAACCTCAGCCTCTTCACCAATAAATCAGCATAATAATCTTCATAGGTTTCCCTGAGGAGTAAACAGGAGAGTATCGAACAGAGCTCGAGCGTGCCCCCAACACTGGAGGAACTCCATGCTACTTACTACTATCATTAATTACATCATGGTTCAGTCATTGAACTTCAGATTGCTAGAGAAAGCTGGAGCATTCAGGAACCGGAGGAAAGAGGACTCTTCTGATGAAGAGAAGGCCAAGGCCAGTTAGCTTCACGTCTTTGATAATTCTGAGGCCCACCAAACTTAAGGTCCCACGCGGGAGGTGGATCCAAGCCAGAGGAAAACAGCGAGTTCTGACCTCTAAGTTCCTCTTGGCTGTTTGGTCACATTCTTTCTCAAGCATCTGACCTGGGAACACAGGGGACTCGGGGGCAGTAGGAAGAGTGCCAAAAGTGGTAGGCACAGCACAGCAGAGCTGTCCTTGGGATGGAAGCAGAACTCCTGGGACCTCAGCATCCTCACCGGGAATGACAAGGGTCTGATAGTGCCTATACAATGACTCGAAAGTTTAGAAAAACTGAGAGACAAGCAGAAGAAAATTAACCCTGAAAACTATTCAGTATCAAACGCCAGCAGTCAACAGTCAGAGAGCTAACAAAAACAGCAGCTGCTGAAAGATGGTCTCTGCCCCACAGACAGGCTTTACACTGGAATTCCAGCTGCTGCCCTATTGGCCAAGATACACTCGCAAGCTTTTTAAATTAGTGTCCCAAATTTACCCAAAATGCAAAAGAAACTTTCCAATGGGTATTTTTTAAAAGGAGGACTGGAAGGGGGGGAAAAACTCAAATTTTAAGGACCAAAGCCAGTTACTTAAAAATCTTGCGTGTTAGATTAGAGAAAGATAACCTGACTTCACTCTAAAAATTGTGAATCCAACCTTTAGCCCTTTTAGTAAGAAAAGACTGGAAAGAGAAGGGAGCACATCTAATATTTAGCTTTTCTTAAGGTATAACCCACACCTGGAATCATTAAATGTCAAAAATGAGAAAGCACTTCGTACAATACATGTGGGCTCAACAAACCATGTTCTTGGGTCTATTCCTGCTCCTCTGCACAAACAGCACAAGTGTGTGTGCGTGCGTGAGTGTGTGAGTGAGAGACAGAGAAGCAGAGGACTGCATTTGGAGCGCTCCTGATGTCTTACCTCCCTCTCCTGGAGAAAGACCAGATATGTGTGTGGTGTGTGCACCGAGTGGCTAAAGGTGGGGGTGGGAGTGTGGGGAGGTGGGGGCAGGCCTGGGGGAAGAAAGAGTGGAAAGCAGAAAGACTGGAATTTCTGTCCCAAGCCTGAAGCTGGGATCTACCAGCTGATCTACCGCCAACTTTTGATCAGGCCCCAGCACAGGCAGGAGCAGCAGACAGGCCAGCTTTGACCTCACAAAGGGGAACGTCAATCTAAAAATGCTAATCAAACATTTTCTCTGCAGAATCTGCCAGTAAAGAGTTACTTCTGGTATGGACTTACCTATGAACTCATCTCCCAGTGGTCAGGGCCCTCTCTCTGAGGCTACTTTATGATCTTAGGTTACCAGGTAGTCAGGCATCGGAAGGGTGATAATTTTGAATTACCAGGGCCCTAGACTTGATTGCTGGATGGCATCACTGACTCGATGGACGTGAGTCTGAGTGAACTCCGGGAGTTGGTGATGGACAGGGAGGCCTGGCGTGCTGCGATTCACGAGGTTGCAAAGAGTTGGACACGACTGAGCGACTGAGCTGAACTGAGACTTGATTGGCACCACACAACCCAGAGAGACTTCTAAGCAATAGAAAAGTAATCTAAACCAGTGAGCCTTAATCTGGGGTCTTCAGATACTAAAGGCTCCTTTACTAAAGGCTCCTTTGAATGTAGTGAAAAAAAAAAAAAAAAAAGGTCTGAGATATTTAAGACTGTAGTTCAAAACAAAACACTGTATCTTCATTTGCCTACTCTAATGCTACAAACACTTACTAGACTCCCAAGGTTTTTTCACTTTTAGCTAAAGTTATATCAGTTCATTTTAGTTACATAGGTACTTTGTGACTCACCAGGTAATCCAGTATTTTAAAAACATAAACATAAATCAGAGTGCTTCCTTACACAATAGAAATATTGCTCACTTCACCAAAATATTTAGTGTTTAAAAATTAGCCTTTTCATATGGATCTCACCTTAACCTTTTAATATACATTGAGTAACAGTAAATTTATAGTTGTAGTCGTACCAAATCCCTTGGGAATTGTATATTCAGTTTAGTTCTGACACAAATGTTTTAACCAACAGCTGTTCTGGGAGGCTGGCTAGCCTCCTTTTTGAATGTTAAGAATTTTAATAAAGATAAAATCTAAATCTGAAACTATCCTGTCTCTGCATGAGTAAATGTACATCCTCCTCCTCCATTTTTAATAGTGATTTTTTAAATTTTTATACATACAAAAATTTTTGCATAATTAATGTGTACCATTTGAGTTTAGCAATAAGCATGTGTGCTAGGTCACTTCGGTCATGTCCAACCCTTTGCGACACTACGGACTGTAGCTCACCAGGCTCCTCTGTCCATGGGACTCGCCAGGCAAGAATACTGGAGTGGGTTGCTATTTGCTTCTCTAGGAGATTTTCCCCACCCAGGGATCGAACCCACGACTCCTGTCCCCTGCATTAGCAGGTGGGTTCTTTACCACTAGCGCCACCTGGTGATTTTAAACGGTGATAACATGTTGTTGTACTCAATTTTTTTTTCACATAGGTTTCAATTGCATAAAGTCAGGTATAGCCATAGTTTGAAAAAACATGTACAAAGAGGATGAGGGGCGTTGATGGAACAGATGTCATCTACCCCCTCCCTGCATTTCCCTGGGTAATTGAGATTTGTTTTGAAGCCACTTGCCAAGCAATTGGATTCTACATGAAATGGTGGCGGTTGGTTAATAGTCAGCCCAGGAGACGTCAGATTGTTTTGTCCTTTGTTGACACATCCGCAAGCTGAAAATTGTACTGAGTACACTGAGTGGCTTTGGCATGTTCTACATCTGGGCCAATGAGGACTGCAGTCAGGGTAAACCCTCCTTGTTTACATAGCACTGTCTTTCACTAGTGACTCTTCCTGCCAAAGGAGCTAGAGGCCTTGATTTCTCAAGAGAAGATGCTACATATGGTAAATCTAAGCTACTTATTTTTTCTTGGAGGAAAAAAATACCCTTGCAAATTTTTTAATATGTAGCTTTAAAAAACTCTTATCTGAAAAGCAAAGTTTTCTAATAGCATTTATTAGGCAGCTTGCTGTAATGTGTTTAGTAAAGGAAACAAGGAAGTGATGGTTCTTGATCAAAAAAAGCACAGTAAGAGAAAGAATGTATACCGTGTCCCGCCTATTTCACAGAATAGCAGAGTTCTTGGTCTTTCTTGGGACTTCGCAGTTTAATTCAACAGGATGATTGCTATGTAATTATAAAACCCTGCTGATTTGTTTAGTATTCTCTTGAAATCTGGAGAAGAAAATGGCAACCCACTCCAGTATTCTTGCCTGGAGAATCCCAGGGACAGAGCAGCCTGGTGGGCTGCCGTCTATGGGGTCACACAGAGTCAGACACGACTGAAGCAAGTTAGCAGCAGCAGCAGCAGCTCTTGAAATCAGACCTTGAGTTAAGCACCAGGCACAAGGAGTCTATCTCAGAGATTATGCCAGAAGCANCTGGAGAATCCCAGGGACAGAGCAGCCTGGTGGGCTGCCGTCTATGGGGTCACACAGAGTCAGACACGACTGAAGCAAGTTAGCAGCAGCAGCAGCAGCTCTTGAAATCAGACCTTGAGTTAAGCACCAGGCACAAGGAGTCTATCTCAGAGATTATGCCAGAAGCAGGAGCACGTGATCTGAGAATGAGACAAGGAAAGAGGGAGAGTCCAGGTAAGGGTGCATTACCTGTCTTTCTCTCCACTTTCCTCTCTCCATTAGGTCACTCTGTGGCCAGTAGCCATGTGACTGAGCTTGGAAGAGGAGCCTCCAGTCAAGTCCTCGAGGGCTGGAGCTGCAGCTCACAGCCTGCCTGCAGCCTCCCGATAGACCATGGGCCAGAACTACCCAACTAAGCCACTCAAAGATTCCTGACATTCAGACACTCCACTGCTGCTGCTGCTTGGTCTCTTCAGTTGTGTCTGACTCTGTGTGACCCCATGGACTATAGCCCGCCAGGCTCCTCTCTCCATGGGATTCTCTAGGCAGGAATACTGGCGTGGGTTGCCATGCGCTCCTCCAGGGGATCTTCCCAACTCAGGGATCGAACCCAAGTCTCCTGCATTACAGGTAGATTCTTTACCACTGAGCCACCAGGGAAGCCCTCAGACACTTTGTGAGATGACAAGTTTGTTGTTTTAAGCTGCTAAATTCAGCAATAGATAACACTGTTCATATTAAGTAGGATATTAAGTGGTACTAAGATATCAAATTTTCAAAGAGTACTTGATGACATGAAAAAGTGCTGAGTACCCAGTATTAGGTGGAGGCAGCAGGAAGCAGTGCCATCTGCATAGTGTGTTGCATAATGTTGTTTTTGGCTTATTAGCGCATGTCCATGCCTGCTTTCTTGCACTACCAGAATTTCCCTTTCTCAGAGAGAAACAACTCCATGTGTTTCAAGTGGTGCTGACTCCAACCCATGTAGGCTGAAGAAGTGACTTGGACCAAATTTTAAGCTCCTCATTCACTTGGCACATCATCAAAGATGGACTAATGAGAACAATTCCTGCACTTTTTCTTCCTTGAGTCATTAAGGGAGAAAAGGGCCTGAATTTTCAAAAAGAGTTAAAGATGGTAAGGGTAGCAGATGCCCTGGATTGAGTAGTTCTCCAAGTTCGAACCAACCTTGGAATTTTTGATTATGAAACAATAAACGTGGCTTAACTGGGACTGAGGTTCTGTGGTACTACACAATAGTATCTCAAATTTTTATAAAAATAAATAAAATTACTTACAGAGAAAATGGTAGAATCTACCAAATGTTAACAGCAATTCTATCTAGATTTGTGGTTTCAAATAGTGAACTTGCTGCACCAGAATTTTTAAAACACAGATTCTCAGGCTTCACACTGGGAAACTTTAACCCAGCAGCTCTAGATTAGAGACCAGAAAGGTGGATTCTCAATAAGCTCTCCACAGTGATCAACAAACAGCAGTGGAAAGAAGTGAGTCTACAGGAGTAGATTATAAGTGAATATTTGTTTTCTCTACATGCATTTTCCAATTTTATAATGAACAAGTACTATTTGGGTAATGAGTACATTTCCTCACAGGACGACTGTTAGTGACTTGATAATGTTTAATATTTATTATTTATTTGTATATATTTGGCCATGCCAGGTCTTGGTTGAGGTGTGTGGGATTTAGTTCCCAGACTATAGATCGAACTGGGGCCCCTGCATTGTGAGCTCAGAGTCTTAGTCACTTGACCATCAGGGAAGTTCCAGTGTTTAATATTTGACATGAAACTTTATTGCGAGGAATCAAAAACCCCATTGGTTAGTAGATCAGCAAAAATAAAATACTTAGACATTAGTTACTATGACAATAAGCATTTTCTTAACTCTGATAAAGAATATGGTCCAGCTATTGGGGCAAAGTATACAGCAGATGGGAGTGAGAACCCAGCTCCCCAGGGCCTTTCTTATCTCTAAAGAATGTGTGAGGGCCACACCACTTCAGAGGAATCTTGAATTTTCTCACCTGCAGGCTTCTATTTCCCATAATGCCAGAAACACATCATTAATATCCTAACTCCAGCCCCTTCCCTACAAGACAAAGAAACTTCCACATGACTATTACACAGACTTACATCCTTCCTGGTCAGATTTCATCTCTTAAAGAACCCATAAAAGTTCTGCTGCTACCCAAGGGGTTTCTTGCTAAGGGCTGTCCAACACCATCTCTACCATGTTTAAATTTTTTTTTTTTTTTTGGCCATGCCCTATGGCATATGGGATCTTAGTTCCCTGACCAGGGATTGAACTCATGCCCCCTGCCTTGGATGCATGGAGTTTAAACCACTGGACCACCAGGGAAGTCCCTCTACCATGTTTAAAGCTCTGCTTTGTCTACATGTTGATTTTAAAAATTGAAAACAGGAAATTCTCAGATGGTCCAGTAGTTAGGACTCCACGCATTCACTGCCAAGGGCTCAGGTCAGGGAACTAAGATCCCACAAGCTACACAAAAAAATTGTGTTTGACAGTTTCAGGATGATTCAAGCATGTTGCATTTACTGTGCAGTTTATTTCTATTATAATTACATTAGTTCCACCTCAGATCAGACAGTAGATTATGGAGTTTGGGGATCCCTGCTGTAAAGGACAGAATGGTTCCTTCTGAGAAAATGGGACACAGGCAAACTACAACCCAGCTTCAATTTTCTGCAAACCCTGATGAGCCCTCATTCCCTCTCCTTAGCGACTAAACAAGAGAGGAGAGGGGGAAACCTTCTCCGGTAGGGGCTCTATCTACATTTTTTTTTTAATTTTTAATTTTTTTTTTCCCATCTCAGGTATACATGAGTTCCCAATCTTGAACCCCCCCCAACCTCCCACCCCATATCAACTCTCTGAATCATCCCCGTGCACCAGTCCCAAGCATCCTGTTCTATCTACATTTTTATTCATGCCATTTGGTACACAATCAATTATATGTAACGAAGCAAGAAAATATCCAGAATTAAGTGGAAAAAGCTAAATCCACAGATGACCCAGATATTGATATCAATAGAAAAAAGGAAAATGGTAAAATCAATAATATATATGAGATTTTAAAAGTCCAGCTTAAATGTTTTCATTTAATGTAATCACTAAAAATATATAAATAATGTACATAATAACCAATATACAATTTAATATATAACCAATAATCTGTAATAACCAACATATAATATATCATAAAAAATAATGTATAGCCAATAAGTCACGACTCAATAGACATGAGTTTGAGCAAACTCCAGGAGATGGTAAAGAACAGGGAAGCCTGGCGTGCTGCAGTCCATGAGGTCTCAAAGAGTTAGTGACTGAACAAGTCAATAAAGAAAACAATGGAAAATTAAAAGTATCTGGGTATTCCAGAGGAAGATAAGAAATGGAGAGAAATGGAACATAAAACTTATGGGCCAAATAGACAAACAGCAAGATGGTAGATATAAACCTGATTATACCAAATTACATCAGTTCATCACCAAGGCCTGAATATTTTATGTGGTATGTACAACTTTGGCTTCTCTCCTCCCCTCTCTATTACCAAAATTCCAATCTGTACCAGTCACCTAGAGTATTCAATAAGTCTCTAACAACTGTCCATGCTTCTCCTATTGTTTCTTCCAACCCACTCTCCTTAGAAACCACCATACTTTTTCTGATGTGAATTTGACCATCTCCCCCTTCTGCTTAAAATATTTCCATGGTTCCCATTAACTTAAAGAAGACATCACACATTGAGGCATCCCTGAATATTCTGCCTTTCTGGAAAAAAGTAAAGGGTCCCAAGAACACTTGTGCCACTTCGTGACAACAATTTCCCAAAGCAGTGTGCTTTCGAACAGGGGATTTCCACTTTGCTCTCTGCCTCTAGTTCCTGTTTCCTGCCTGGCTCCAGAGCCAAATATCAGTTGCTTTTTCAGCATACAGTATTTCAGGGCCTGTGAATGAATGGAGGAATATTGCTCTGGATATCTGTTACAAATAAAAGTGGTAAAAGAGAGGGCAGCATGTTTCAAAAGCAAATGGGAGAGAGCCTGTTCTTTCAAAGACCCTTCCTACAGATAAGTGTAAAATGCCAGCCTGCTCCCCTCCTTGGAAACATTGTCTGCCTGCCTCTGTGGGCAGCGCTGCTTAACAGAGCACACAGGGCTCTTAGTGACTGGACTTTTGTCTCAGTCCCCATCTTTGCCCTCCTCCATTCCCAGCCTGTGTCCTTATGCTCCCTAAAATGATGAATTTTTCATAGGAGGTCACCTACCCATCCACATCGCTCTGTTCCTTTGTGCCTTTCCTATGCTGTTCTCCTTAATTATATGATCATCAATTCAGATGTCACCTGCTCTGAGAATCTCCCTGGAGTGTTCTCCCTGAAGCTGGGTCCTTCTCCACCTTCCAGCATCTATTAAAAATCTTTTTCTTTATTTTGGGCAGACTACACTGTAATTGCCTTTGCATGTGTTTTCTTCTTGACTGGCTTATGAGTGCTTTGATGTTTTGTTTTTGTAGCTCCAAGGCCTAGCACAGGGAAAGACACAATCTTCTAAGTGCTATTGACATGATATGAAAAGAAACCATTTATTTTTAAAAAAAATTTTTTTAATTTTTAGTTTGTTTTGCTTTACAATACTGTATTCATTTTGCTATACATTGACATGAATCAGCCACGAGTGTACATGAGTTCCCAATCCTGAACCCCCCTCCCCGCTCCTGCCCCATATCATCTCTCTGGATCATCCCCGTGCACCAGTTCCAAGCACCCTGCATCCTGCATCGAACCTAGACTGGCGATTCGTTTCACTTATGATATCATACATGTTACAATGCCACTCTCCCAAATCATCCTACCCTCTCCCTCTCCCACAGAGTCCAAAACTCAATAAAATGTTAATGTATTTTGTTTCTGTCTCACCCCACCACAACCTAAAAATTCGGAAAGCAGGCACTTTCGTAACAACACTTTACTAATTAGTATACTTTTAATTGGAAACACTTTACAAAGTTTCCTTATACCAATTATCTCATAATATATTTGGTTCTGTATCCACCCTTGTTATTCAGGGCGTGAGGAAACCGGCCTGGTCCAATGGCGCCACCTGGTGGCAACATTGAGAAACTGTTTGACAGCCTTGAGATTAGCCGTAGAAGTGGGAAACGGTATCTGTTTTAACTCTTGCCTTCCTCTTCTAGGAGATCATGAAGAATCTATCGCTAATCGAACCTGAACCTCTCCTGAAATAGGAAGAGTGAGGACATGTTTGTTTGTTCCCAAGGAAGAAAAGGAAATCCCCATACTGTGGTTTGAGAGCTGGGTATATCAGGAAGGTATGAGTGGACCTATGGGGAAAAGGGATAAACAGTTTGGTTTTTTTTAAACTTAAGCATCTTTTTAGATGCCCTCAACTACCTGCCTTTCTCCTTCTTAGCTGGCATGCTGCTTTGGGTCTTGAGTGAAACACCAGCCCAGCAAGTATGGGATCTAACATCCTGGAAAGCCTGAGAGACGGATGAAACAACCCAAGAGCAAAAGTTAGGCTCCTGAAAGGGGAAATTTGACCAGTGAAAAATGGAGACATCAGAGAACCTGGCAAATAAACTTCTTCCTCATTCTTCAGCAGACCGTCCAAGGTGTGGTTTCTCCCCAAACCCAGCTGGAGAACTCAAGTCAAGTCCCACCGTGCTGGGTCATCCGCTGTGTGTCTTCCCCACTCACGTGAAGGCAGAGGCAGCAGGATAACATCCCATCACATTGGGTACTGTCTTCCTTCTCCTGTCTTTTCTTCCCTCCTAATCACCAGAGCTTGCACAACCCAAACGGACTGCTGGCATCCAAATTCTGGCTTTAGCCTTTAATTTCTAGAGAGCCCAGCTTAAGACAGGCAATGTGTTTCTTAACTCTGTTCACCTTTCTTTACACCTGTAATACGTTTTTTCTTTCTCTGTGACATTTACTGAAGAAATTCCATCGTAATTTCCTATGAAACATTCCAATATTCTTGATTCAATTAACTACATTCCCAAAATGCCACTTTCTAAATTAGTAGTTAGAACTGAATCTGGATTCAATTAAGGCTTGAGTCTGAGGTGGGTTTTTTTTTTTTGGCAAAAATACCTAATAGATAGTGCTGCATATACCCTACTATGGATTCTCAGGTGGCTCAGGGGTAAAGAATCGTCACCTGCCAATGCAGGAGAAGTGAGTTCAATCCCTGGATTAGGAAGATCCCCTGGAGAGAAAATGGCAACCCTTTCCAGCATTCTTGTCTGGGAAATCCCATGGACAGAGGAGCCTGGCAGGCTACAGTCCATGGGGGTCACAGAGTCGGACACGACTGAGCATACGTGCATACCTATTGTGCCACTTTAAGAGGTACATTTTGTCCAGTTGTCTTAAAATTGATTAGCAATTTCAGGCCAACCCATTTATTACAAAGTTCTCCATCAGGCTTTCACATGATGGTTTTAGGAGCCATTGATTGATATTGTCTAGCTCTATTACTTTATTTAGAATTACAAAATGGCAATATTGTAATTCTAACATTCTACTTTGACTAGTGGGACTTCTTATGAAAGAAGGAACACTTTCTTATCAACTATTTGTTTATCCTGAAACTTGGCTTGAGAAGAGAAATCAGGATAAACATTTTCTACCAGTTTTCTAAGGGGCTTCCCTGGTGGCTTAGACAGTAAAGAATCGGCCTGGCATATGGGAGACCCAAGTTTGATCCCTGGAGAAGGAAATGGCAACCCACTCCAGTATTCTCATCTGGGAGAGAGGAGCCTGGCGGACTACAGTCTATGGGTTTGCAGAGTCAGACATGACTGAGCAACTAACACTTTCACACTTTCACCAATTTCCTAATAATTATTTGGTGTGCTAAAAACTTACAATTTTTAAAAATGAGTTCTTTTGTAATATCACTATGAATTTTCACCTGTTTGATGTATTTCAATCCATTGGCAGATAGATAAGGAGGAATCAGCAGAGAAGATTGAATTCAAGAGCCATCAGAAAAGTCAGGGGAAGTTGGTACACAAATATTCAGCCAAGTAAAAGTATTTCAAGGAGGAAAAAGTAGTCAGCTGAGTCAAATGCTACAGTGAGGCCAAGTAAGATAAGGACTTCAGTTCAGTTGCTCAGTCGTGTCCAACTCTTTGTGACCCCATGAATTACAGCACGCCAGGCCTCCCTGTCCATCAGCAACTCCGGAGTTCACTCAAACTCACGTCCATTTAGTCGGTGATGCCATCCAGCCATCTCATCCTCTGTCGTCCCCTTCTCCTCCTGCCCCCAATCCCTCCCAGCCACAGGGTCTTTTCCAATGAGTCAACTCTTCGCATGAGGTGGCCAAAGTACTGGAGTTTCAGCTTCAGCATCAGTCCTTCCAATGAACACCCAGGACTGATCTCCTTTAGAATGGACTGGTTGGATCTCATTGCAGTCCAAGGGACTCTCAAGAGTCTTCTCCAACACCACAGTTCAAAAGCATCAGTTCTTTGGCACTTAGGCCTCTTCACAGTCCAACTCTCACATCCATACATGACTACTGGAAAAACCATAGCCTTGACTAGAGGGATCTTTGTTGGCAAAGAAATATCGCTGCTTTTCAATATGCTATCTAGGTTGGTTATAGCTTTCCTTCCAAGGAGAAAGTGTCTTAATTTCATGGCTGCAGTCACCATCTGCAGTGATTTTGGAGCCCGCCAAAATAAAGTCTGCCGTTGTTTCCACTGTTTCCCCATCTATTTGCCATGAAGTGATGGGACCAGATGCCATGATCTTCGTTTTCTGAATGTTGAGCTTTAAGCCAACTTTTTCACTCTCCTCTTTCACTTCCATCAAGAGGCTCTTTAGTTCCTCTTCATTTTCTGCCATAAGAGGGATGTCATNCGCTGATTCCTAGTAGTAGCAGAGCTAAATGTTAACTGTTGCCTTCAAAGGCTTCTGCCCAACAGTGAAAGCCTCTTAAAATCACGAACTTCAGTATTTTTTAAATGCTTCTATAGTCTAAAGAGATTTTATAGTTTATCACCTTGGTAATAGCAGTTATCACAGAAAGCATTATTGGAATACAAGTATTCATTCCTCCTTGCAGAGATTCAGTGTTTTCATAAAAACACAATGAATGAGGCTTTTAAAGTATCAAACATCCATTTTTTTTCCCTAAGTCAGATTAGTTACGATTACATGACCAGTCTTGGAAAATATGTGACAGTTATAGATTACAACTAAGTGGTGCTATAACTTCAAACAGCACTTCTTAATGTTTTCATATCATGACACATAAAAGATGAAAATATTTGGCATCTGGGATAAAGTGAAGAGAATTGTGTGTGTTTTGGCACCTAGGATAAAGTGAAGAGAACTGGGGAGAGGTTTATCGGACTTGGTTGTAAAAATCATTGCTTTTTAGAATTATGATTTTATGGTAAAAACAAAGTATTCAGGAAAACAATAACTATTGAATTTGCCTAAAATTTCCACATATGACACTTTCTAAATTTTGATAGATTTGAGTTTTCTAATATCAATAACGTTATAACTGATTCTTACTGAAAGAGAAAACCATTTTTCATTGAAAAAAGCTGAATTCACTGTGCAAGAATTCTGTTTCAGTCACAAAGTGTATTCTGAGACCATAGTTCTTGATGTTTCATGATATTTCAGATTAGCCATGTTGACATTCATAGTTTCGAATGCATCAATCCCTACCCTAGCACCAGCTAGGGGCTGGGGTCCAAGCCTTGCTGTTTACCAGGACTGATTGCCTTCAGCATTAGCCCTCTGGGAGGCCAGCTTTTTAAAAGAACAAGTAAGTCTACAATTGCACAAGCTTCCAAAAACCTGGAGAAAGGGAACACTCCCCAAGTAGTTTTGTAAGACCAGAATAAATTTAACACAAAAACTGAAAAGGACATTGTTGGGGGTGGGGGGGCGTGGGGGAAGCCAGTATATATTAAAAATATTTTAATATATAAAATATCAAGAACAAATTGGGTGTATCTCAATGTCAGNAAACCTGGAGAAAGGGAACACTCCCCAAGTAGTTTTGTAAGACCAGAATAAATTTAACACAAAAACTGAAAAGGACATTGTTGGGGGTGGGGGGGCGTGGGGGAAGCCAGTATATATTAAAAATATTTTAATATATAAAATATCAAGAACAAATTGGGTGTATCTCAATGTCAGATTGTCCAATATAACTCCCTGCTCTAAAAGAATAAAATAAAAAAGTCTCAACCGGTAAAGAGAAAAATCATTTGACAGAAATTCAAGATCTATTCATTCTTTCCTTTTTAAAAAACTTTTTTTTAAAATTCATTCATAAAGATCCTGCCATGTGCCTCTCGATCCACCCTCTAAGTCAATCTGTCTGACAAGAATCAAATGATTTTAATTTGTTTATATCACGGACAAGTCCGTGCCACAGTAACTCTCAATAACAAAAATGTAACTGTCCTCGGGTTTAGAACCACGGAAAGAGAAAGCAGACACTGTGGTAGTTCAAGCCTCAGTCTCCTTCTCAGGAGCTGACCCGGACTTCAGCTGGCTGGGAATCGGGGCAGCACGACCACTCTCCGGAGCCAGGGTCCTGGACAGAGCTGCAGTGCCCCCATGCTTCTCCCAGCTGTCACCTGAGGATCGGATGACTGCACCTGGCCTCTGCATCCCTGGGACCTCTTTCAAGGAACTTGTTTCCAACTTCCAGCACACAATCTGAGTGCTTCTCAGCTCCAGAGTGAACACAAATCACCTGTGGGTACCTTTAAAACTTTAAAAACGAATTCAGTCAACCTGTAACAGAGCAGGACCCCATGGGGCCTTTGTGGTGGGGGGGAGGGGGGAGGGGGAGGAGGACCAGCCTTCCCCCACAGCCTCTACTTTAGCTCCTCTCTGAAGTTTCCAGATAATAGTATTTTATGCAAATGCTCTGAGTTGTTTTTCAGATGTGAACTTCCACAAGACCACCACCAGAAGGAAAAAGTTAACTACTTGATAATCTGAAGCACACACTCCCAGGCCTCCTGGAGCCTAAGGGCTGATAGGTTAACCCCTGTGAAACCGCCTGCTTTCTCACCATCAACCAGTCAGAGGGCGTGCACAAGCTGACCCTAGACACACTGCCTCCACTCCGCCACCTCCACCACCCCCACCCCACCCCTGGCACCTGGCCTTTAGAAGAGACCTTTTAGGCTTTGCCTAAACCTTTTGGGGAGCTCAGGTATTTTAGGGCATGAACCACCCTTCTGCTTGCATGGCCTTGCAAGAAACCCTTCTCTGCTCCAGACTCCGACATTTCTGTTTATTTGGCCTCACTGTGTGGGAACAGGCACTAACAGATCTGAAGTAAATCTGCCAGGTGATGCCTGCAGAACTCCTCCTACCGACCACACTTTAAGCAGCAAAGTAGAGTACACACTATCCCAGCTTGCATCCCACCCCGTGGGAGGGCAAGGTAGGAAGTGGGGAAAGCCATTGCTGTTTTCCATTAACCAATCAGGCCCTCCTGTTGGCAGCTGCAGCCACCGACTTAACAGTGCAAAGGTGGAAGGTAAGTCCCCCTGGGGAGGTATGAATGAACTTCTTTTGAGGGTGGCAGTGGGAATGGGATACAGGGTGAATAATATCTAAGCAAACAAACAACGTTCTGCACTGTTTCTGTTACAAATCAATCAGAAACACTCATCTTCCCGGATGTGAGCTGGAGACAGCAGTTTCAAATTCCAAATGACTCTGAGGTTTTAGTGATGTTGGAGAATGAAGTTTTATTTTAGGCAGTGAAATGCATTTTTAAATCTCATGTCTTTACATTTTCAGATCCAGTGATCTCTAGAGTGGTTAAGAATAGATTTTATGAATTACCACTAGCCATGTTTAAAATATTCCCTCTATTTTCTAAAACATCTTGTCACAGACCTCAAAATAGCTATAACCAATAGGAGATCAAGAGAGTATCTTTTCACAGCTATTGGTAGGAAACCAGAAAAGTAGAATTTATTCATCTGAATGCTACCAGTTATGAGTCAAAATTAAGTCCCTTCATTCTTGAGTGGAAGTCACTCAGTCGTGTCCAACTCTTTGCTACCCCTTGGAAATTTCATGGAATTTTCCAAGCCAGAATACTGGAATGGGTAGCCTTTCCCTTCTCCAGGGGATCTTCCCAACCCAGGGATTGAACCCATGTCTCCTGTATTACAGGCAGATTCTTTACCAGCAAAGTCACAAGGGAAGCTCTCAAAAGAGAAGGAATCCCTTTTCTTCTGTTCACTCTCTACCTTATTTTTCCTCTACTTTNTGGAATGGGTAGCCTTTCCCTTCTCCAGGGGATCTTCCCAACCCAGGGATTGAACCCATGTCTCCTGTATTACAGGCAGATTCTTTACCAGCAAAGTCACAAGGGAAGCTCTCAAAAGAGAAGGAATCCCTTTTCTTCTGTTCACTCTCTACCTTATTTTTCCTCTACTTTTCTCACTCTAAATCAATACGGTGGGAGGAAAAAGGGAGAAATTTCACTTTTCCATCACAAATTATCTCCTTTAGCAATAAGAAGATGTAATGAGACTCCTTTATGGAATCCTGAAAGATGAGAGAAGATTGTAGTCCAGGGAGAAGCCAGGCTCGCTCTCTCTCTCTCTCCATGTATATACGGAACACACTTGGATAGAAGCTAAACACCTCTGAATATAATTTGTAGATTTTGATTTTGAAAAAAAAGTTTACTACTTTAAAAATTGTTTTATAAGTATGTAAAATAATTTGTTAAATTGGAACCAAAATAAATAAAAAAGATGCTAAATGTGTAAAAGCTGATGTCATAACCACACAAAGAGGAATTATTTCAAGTGACTTTAAAGATAGTAATTTTACAATTTCTCTCCAGTGGGATATACCTAAGATTTGGAAAACTGCCCGCAAATTATAGTGATTTTGGTTATCATATTATTGGTGTTGAAACTGTTATTCTGAGAAGGTTTTGTTGCATTGTGTTTGTATTGGAAATGACTGGGTCATAGGAGGGGGAGAGAAAAGGGAGGAAACTTGTTTCATCTGGAGGAAACTTCTCTCTGGCTCAAACTCCTTTCTTTTGCCTTATTTTTTAAGAAGTACAATATAATGATTTAATATACAGTATATGTTGTGAAATTATTAATATAACCAAATTAACACATCCATCACTCATGTAGTTGTGTGTGCTGAAAACTGTTAAGAGTGTTCCCCATTCTTCTTTATTGTCAGGCGAGTGTGTTCTCCTCGGTTCTGTCTCATCACAACAAAGATTTGGAGTGACGGACATCAAAGCCCTCAGCGCGTCACAGCTCTAAGGTGTTGGACAGACCGTGTTAGAGCTCTTAGACAAGTCAGTGTTACAGCTCCGTGTTACAGTTCTATTTTATTTAGAAAATAGCAGGAAAATCCATCCTTGAGGCTTGAGGGCATGTCGACCCTAAGACTCGAAAAGAATGCCACAGCACGGGGCCGGGGAGGGGGGGGGGGGGAGCCCTGCCCCTTTGGCTCCACTTTTTATGTCCCCCCCACCCCACCCGGCCTGGGAGTGGTGTTTGATCTACCTGAGGTCCTCACTCTGGTCCTCGGTCCTCATACCTTCCTTTGTTCTATTTTCCTGGGCTTTTACCTTCCTTGTCTTTTAGCCACTGCCATTCTGGACTCCTGTTTCCTATTCTTGCTACCTAACATTTAGGTTTCAGCTTTTTTCCTTTAATGGTACTAACCACTTGGTCACTTTTAATGTGAATGTCTTCTTAGTATTGCCTAATAATGCTGTGCAATTGGGTCACTAGTCTTATTTTAAGTAAACTTAGATTTGAAATGCAAGCTAATACTTTCAAATACACGTCAGGACTTAACCTGGAAGGCAAAAGATAACCACTAAAGACTTGCATTTTCCCTATTAACTGAGTTCTTTGCTCTCCTCCTTAACATCTAAATGAAAAAATCAACGAAATGACTTACTTTAGGGCTGGGAAGGTAAATTGTCATGTAAAACATTTCCTCATAGTCTATAAAACCTGTCAGGACAAATTGTTACATTATTATTGACCAAATGCGGGTGATACAATTTGAGATATTTTTTATATGCATAGAAAATGAAAGGTACAGAAAGGAAACTGCCCCTGCCTGCGCTGAAGCCCTCGATCACTGTGTATCCCCAGCTCATGACCTCAGTCCGCGCTGCACCCGCCTTCCTGCCTGCTGTGCCTGGTCCCAACACGTGTAAATCCCACAGCGCCTGCAGAATTCTGCACCCACTTCAGGCTGAAGAGAAGTGGGCATTAGTTGTCTTTGTATTTATAGTGAAGGAGGAAACAGAACAGGCTCTATCTTGAAAGCAGGACTCCATCTTGGCCGGACTGTGGACTTTGAGCTATATGCCCAGTGTCTATGGAAACGACATACCAACTGGAAAAACCAAGCCCCCTGAAGGAAGAGCCCCAAAGCTCTCCATTGCCAAAAATAATTATCTTTGTAACAGAATAGAATCATACATTCTATCATGCTTATTGGGGTATGACCACAGGCCTATTGATAATTATCCGTTGTTAACTAGCTAGGCTTAAGGCATATGAATCGACTGTTAACTTTGATTGTCAGGAAATTTGGGGAGGTGTGTTTGTGCACATACAAAGGGTATATAACATTTTCCAAAACCTGGTCGTGGTCCTTGGCTAAGAGGAGACTCTACTTGGGCCTGCCGGTGTAATAAACTGCACTCCACTGTATGCATTGTCCTTCTGAGAGAGTTTGTTTCCCAGAACACATGGCTACAGTAGTAGCTCTTTTCATAAAAGCTGACAAATGCCCAGCTCTCAATAAAAGATTAAATTAATGGCATTATGCAAAGTTTACAACACTGGAGAATAAACTTTGGTCATGAAAGATACTAAACAGAGGATGGCTATTCTTGTTACAGTTTTACTGTGGATCCATATAATAATGTAAAAATCTACCTTAAGGATATTTTTAAAGGCCATTTGTTCTTCATTGGGAGTATCCTTCTATCATAATGTTGTTTAGTCACTTAGTTGTCGAACTTTTTGTGACCCTATAGACTGTAGCCCGCGAGGGTCCTCTGTCCATGGGATTTTCCAGGTAAGAAAACTAGAGTAGGTTGCCGTTTCCTTCTCCAGGGGATCTTCCCTGCATCCAACCCGGCTCTCTTAAATTGCAGGTGGATTTTATTTTACCACTGAACCACCGGAGAAGTCCTCTATCATAATAGTATTGATCAAATAATGATGATTATACCTTTACTAGGGTTATTAATTATATTGTGTCAGAAGTTATCACTATAAATAAATAAAATTACTTTTTAAAAAAAGGTACAGAGGAACCAGAGGAGAGGAAGAATATATGCATGAGAAAGTGCTTTTTCTTTCTCTTTAATATTTTGAATTAAAGTTTTGATCTGGAGAAAGGCAAAGGACAGGGGACCAAACTCTGATCTTGAGCTCTCCTGCAGCCTGCTAAAAGATCCTCTCTTGGTCCTGGGCATGGCAGTGGGAAGTGTTCAACCTGGCCAGTGGCAGAGGCATACTGATTGTCAGCCTCACACAAAGCTGGTCTTTAATCCTGGCAGCTATGAGAGTGGATATGCAGTGAGGCAGGAATCTGGTTAAGTGGGAGATATTTCTGCTTGGAAAATGTTCCTTTCCTGAGAAATATCTTTTAGGTCTTCCATTTCTTGACCCTCTACGCTTGTCACCAGTCCATACCACCACTCCCAGACCCTAGCCACATTCAGACTCCAGTCTCTGGCCTAGCAGAGCAGCACCCAGCCTGGATCCCACGGGTCCCAGGATGCAGCCCTCCTCGCTCCTGTCCTAAGATCCCCATATTAATGAAAATTATCACAAAATATCTTTATTTTGATAACAGATAATTCATAATAGAAAGGCTGATAAGAAAGGGAAAATACATGTTTAAGATGAAATATTGAGAAAATTTTTGGTTTTTTCTTTTACATTTCCCTTTTTCTCATCTAAAAGTCATGAATGATATCAAACTAATATTCTCCAAATATCCTCAACACAGAAAAGAAAAAAACCTTGAATACTTTAATATTTTCTAAAGACAATCTAGATTCATTCTATCAAAGTTGTTAAAAGACAAAGACTGTAATAACCTTTAAAAAGTATAAAGTTGAATGTCACTGTTATTTCTTTTTCTGGTGTTTAGCAACAGAAATAGAATGCACTTAACAGTTTAAGCATAACAGGATTTATGAGGAGATAAAGATCACTTAAAATTCAATAGAAAGATGAATCCAGATTTTAGACTGAACAACAGAGAGTATCTTTCAGAAGCTCACTGCAAACTAAGGCACAAAGAGAGATTCTGCCAGAAATCAGAAAATACTGCGTCTGTGGCTACCACCCCACATCTGCTGAGAACCATGCAGCCACTGGCAAATGTTGGGATTTGGGGTCATTCAGAGTGTTTGTGGGAAATGTGTGCATCAAGTTTTAATAAACTTCATGCACTATTGTTAGAGGGTAAATACTACATTCATTCTAAAGAACCACCTAGCAAAAGTTGGTAGAGTTAGGTTTATACATTTTCTATGACATAATTCTGCTCATGGGTATATATCCTACAGAAATTTTCTCACTGATCCATAAGGGACTATTATATATGGTGGTGGTGACTAAACAGCCATCTGAGCACCCGCTGGGGACAGCAAATATATAAAGTGGCAGACTTATCAGAGGCTACTGTGCCAGATGTGGAAGCAGGTCAAAAGTCCATGTAAAGATCTTGAAGTGAAGTGGCTCAGTCGTGTCCGACTCCTTGCGACCCCATGGACTGTAGCCTACAAAGCTCCTCCGTTCATGGGATTATCCAGGCAAGAGTACTGGAGTGGGTTGCCATTTCCTTCTCCAGAGCGTCTTCATCTTAGGAATTTGCAAATGAGTGGGAAATAATAAATAAAATAACATCTTTAGCCTAATATCTTTTACATGAATTGAAAATATAAGCACACAAAAGAGTAAATCACATATTACAAGACTGACGCAAGAAGAGCCTTTTTAAATAAAATGTTCATAGGAAGAAACTGCAGTGGGAGAAGGGAAAGCAAATAATAACTAGTTGTGCCTGCCCCAAAATTGGGTTTCAGCCGTGACTGGAATTCTGAGTTGGCCTCACTCTCCCTCCACAAAGGCAGAGTTCTGCTCTGTACTCTGAATACCTTTGTCTGAATCTTCACCTCAGCTGTAAATGTCTTTAAATTACCTCCTAAATTCATCCAGCTAGAGTTTTCAATCATCTGCCATCTTTACTGTCTGTTCTGTTTGATTTTTCAGTTTTGTTACTTTTACCATTTGTTATTTCTATTATGGTCTTCCCCCGCTGCAGCTAACAATAAAAAGCTGGCTTTCAAAAACAGAAATATAGATCAACGGAACAGTACAGAAAGCTCAGAAATAAACCCATACACCTATGGTCAATTAATCTATGACAAAAGAGGCAAAAATATACAATAGAGAAAATACAGTCTCTTCAATAAGTTGTGATGGGAAAAGTGGACAGCTACATTTAAAAGAATTAGATTAGAATATTTTCTCACACCATACCAAAAAAAAAAAAAATGGACCAAAGACCTAAAAGTAAGACCAGATACTATAAAAATCTTACAGAAAAACATAGGCAGAACACTGACATAAATTGCAGCATTATCTGTTTGGATCTACCTCCTAGAGTAATGAAAATAAAAACAAAAATAAACGGGACCTAATTAAACTTAAAAGCTCTTGCACAGCAAGGGGAAGCATACACAAAATAAAAAGACAACCCACAGAATGGGAGAAAATATTTGCAAATGAAGTGACCAACAAGAAATTNTTTGGACCTACCTCCTAGAGTAATGAAAATAAAAACAAAAATAAACGGGACCTAATTAAACTTAAAAGCTCTTGCACAGCAAGGGGAAGCATACACAAAATAAAAAGACAACCCACAGAATGGGAGAAAATATTTGCAAATGAAGTGACCAACAAGAAATTAAGCTCCAAGGTACACAAACTCAATATAAGCTCCAAAGTATTCAGCTCAATAACAACAGCAAAAAAATTCAGTCAAAAAATAGAAGATCCAAATAGACATTTCTTCAATGAAGACATACAGATGGCCCAAAAAGCACATGAAAAGATGCTCAACATTACTAATTAATACAGTAATACAAATCAGAACTACAGCTCACATCATCATAAAGTATACAAACAATAAATGCTGGAGAGGGTTTGCAGAAAAGGGAACTTCCTGCACTGTTGGTGGGAATGGAAATTGGTACAGCCACTATGGAGGTTCCTTTTAAAAAGTAAAACTAGAGCTACCATGTGACCCAGCAATCCCATTACTTGGCATGTATGTGTATAAAAGCACACTTAGATAAGGTACCCCGGACGTTCATTACAACACTATCTACAATAGCCAAGACATGGAAGCAACCTAAATGTTCATCAACAGATAAAGAAGACAATGTAGATAAATAGATAGAACAGAAAATTGCCTGCCTGCTCAGACTCTGCAACACTATGGACTGTAGCCCACCAGGTTCCTCTGTCCATGGGGATTCTCCAGGAGCAGGTCGCATGCCCTCCTCCAGGGGATCTTCCCAACCCAGGCATTGAACTCGTGTGTCTCACATCTCCTGCACTGGCCGGTGAGTTCTTTACCATTAGCCCACCTGAGAAGCCCTTCTATACCCCAGTGTTCGCTCAAAAGTTTTTTTCCCTCCAGTGTACTAGTACTTTTCCTTTTCAACCTTAATCCAACCTATCTTGAAGAGATTTGATCTGTGTAATTTNTCCCAACCCAGGCATTGAACTCGTGTGTCTCACATCTCCTGCACTGGCCGGTGAGTTCTTTACCATTAGCCCACCTGAGAAGCCCTTCTATACCCCAGTGTTCGCTCAAAAGTTTTTTTCCCTCCAGTGTACTAGTACTTTTCCTTTTCAACCTTAATCCAACCTATCTTGAAGAGATTTGATCTGTGTAATTTTATCCGAGATGTATGTTTTTGTATCAATAGTATTAGGTATTCTGATGCAGTTATCTCCTAGGATTAATGCCGCCACCCAACCTCCTTCTATCTGATAGGGCCGCCAGGAGGCCAGAAGAGCATAAAAACTGCGGACTGAGGACTTCTGAATCTCAGACACTCCTGCATCTCCTGGTGTGAGAGCCACGTGTGGCGCAGCGCCTTCCCAGCTGTGAGCTCAGAGCCTAGGGTACGGCCGGTGGGGCTCCGGGGCCCTAGAAGCCGCCAGACCAGAGCTCCGTGGACTCCGCGTGGCCGCCGCTCCCTTTCCACACTGCCCTGTGTGAGCTCTCCTGGGATCGTCCGGGTTTCGATGGGGAAACTCTAGTTCCTGCGGGCTCCGGCGAAACGGACGCTTTGCTGGATGGAGCCTGGAGCGCCTCGCGGCGGGATGCAGAGCCCCCCTGCCCCGGACACTACGCCGGAGACCCACCGGGACCCAGAGGCGCCAGGGGGAGAGGCGGCCGCCGCCCCTGCAACCTCCCTCGCCGGGTGGCACCTTTTCCTAGACCGACGAGAGGATCCAGGGAGCGCCGAGAGAGGGGACACTACGGAGCCTCGCGCGGCTCCTGCCTTCAGAAGCCGCTGCAGGTGCCAAGGCTGGAGGCACCGGATCCGACGCGCAGGGACCCGGAAGACCCAAGGATGCCAGGAGTCCGAGGTTTGCGCTCAGTCCCTCATCTCCGCGGGCATATGCTACCGTAACAACTCTGCCTTTGCTCAAGGATGGAAGCCCTTTGCCTTCAGAATTCTCGGATAATTTTCCTTTCTCTAATAAATAAAGACGACGAAAAACGATGTCACAGTTCGTTGTTCCTCCGATGAGTGAGTCTCTGGTTTGTCTGTTTGGGAAGACGACGCGCACGGACGGCGATGGCTGCCTGTTCCCAGCGGAGATCCTTGGTCGCCCGACTTTGATGGGCGCCGTTGGGACCCTGGGGTCGCCGGTGCACCCAGGGGAGGGAGGAGGGACATTGGGGGTAGGGGCGTGGCCTCCCGTCGACTCCCCGACCCACCTCCAAAGAAGGCAGAGTAGCCCCGAGGACTACGCTCGTCCGGGAAGGGCCCGGCTCCGCGGCCGTGGTCCCTTGGGTTCCGAGTCCAGCTCAGGGCCCTCTAGTACCTGCACGCGGTTCTGGCGCCGCCTCCACCGCATTCCTCCACCCCTTCCCTGAACTCACGCAGAAGTTCAGGGTCCCTAAGGCCCAGATGTTTCGGCTTTCTCAGGCGAAATCCAAATCCCCAAAGAGTCCCTTAATCCCTCTGACCCTACCACCCTCCTTGCCCAACGCACGCCGGGGACTGGCAGAGATGACCTGCTCCGAGACCGCTGGCGTGGAAGCCGAGGGGATAATGACCGTGGACTAGAGGAAACCAGCCACCCTGCTCTGCTGGGACGGGCNTTACACAATTCAAATCACACTGTTGTTTTAAAATTCTACTAGTCACTAGTGTCTTGGAAAAGCTTCTGGAATCATCACTTACAATATGTTTCTTACACATATTTGTGTCTACCATGGAAAAACAGTGTCATAACCTAGAAACTAACTCAGCTGATGGATGGAGTCATTATAATCTGACAGAGTAAGGGAGAAAATGTGTACACATCTTCAGACACCATCAGTTAGGTCTCCCTTATCAATCCTTCAGATACATCTATAGTCAATCTCATAATTTACGAGGTCAATATCATATTTGAGCAGTTTCATAGCCAGTAATTAAGTCATCCAATCAAAGCCAACTAAAAACTTCAGCCATCATCCAAATGATCTATCAAGTGTACTTTGAGGCTCTCAGGGCCTCTTGAACAGAGAACTCCACAATTGCTGTAGTCAAGATACATTATACTTAGGATTGGTTCAGAATGGTGGAGTAGAAGGACATGTACTCATTTTCTCCTGCAAAAGCACCACAATCACAACCAGCTATTGAACAATTATTGACAGGAGGATGCTGGAACCCACCAAAAGAAGATACCACATATTCAAGGACAAAGGAGAAGCCAGGAGGCAGTAGGAGGGGAGCTATCAGGATAAAATCAAATCTTATGCCCATTGGGTGGACAACCTACAAACTGGGAAAACAGTAATACCAAAGAAGTTATCACACTGTTCTATAGGTTCTAGGCCCCACATAAGGCTCCCCAGCCTGGGAATCCAGAAAGGGACTGGGGATCCCCAGTGAATCTGACTTTGACGGCCAGAAAGATTTGATTACAGGACTTCCACAGCACTGGGAGAAACAGACTCCACTCTTGGAGGGCACAACAAAACCTTGTGCACACCAGGACCCAGGGGAAAGGAACAGTGACCCCACTGGAGACTGAGCCAGACCTACCTATGAGTGTTTGACAGTCTCCTGTAGAGGCATGGGTTGGCAGTAGCCCTCTGCTGCAAGGATGGGGGCACTGACAGCAGCAGTCCTGAGAGATGTGTGTTGGCATAAGTCCTCTTAGAGGTTGCCATTAGCCCTATCATAGAGTCTGTAGATTCTAGGACTGGGTCATATCAAGCCAAACCACTAACAGGGAGGGAGTACTGCCCTACCTGTCAGCAGAAAATTGGATGTAAAGTTTACTGAGCACAGCCCTGCCTACCAGAACAAGATCCAGTTTCCCCCACAGCCAGTCCCTCCCATCAGAAAGCTTACGCAAGGCCTCTTATCCTCAGCCACCAAAGGGCAGGTGGAAGAAACAGGAACTNGGGAGGGAGTACTGCCCTACCTGTCAGCAGAAAATTGGATGTAAAGTTTACTGAGCACAGCCCTGCCTACCAGAACAAGATCCAGTTTCCCCCACAGCCAGTCCCTCCCATCAGAAAGCTTACGCAAGGCCTCTTATCCTCAGCCACCAAAGGGCAGGTGGAAGAAACAGGAACTACACTCCCGCAGCCTCCAGAACAAAAACCACAATCACAGAAAGCTAAACAAAATTAAAAAAAAAAAAAAGAAGAATTATGTCCCAGATGAAGAAATAAGATAAATCTTCAGAAAAACAACTAAATGAATTGGAGATAGGCAACCTTCCAGAAAAAGAAGTCAAAATAATGATAGCAAAGATGATCCAGGATCTCAGAAAAAGAATGAAGAAGATGCAAGACATGTTTACCAAAGACTTAAAAGCAAAAAGAACAAACAGAGATGAGCAATACACTAGAAAGAATCAATAGCAGAATAACTGAGGCAGAAGAACAGGTAAATGACCTGAAAGACAGATGGTGAAAATCACTGTGAAACAGACTATAGAAAAAAAGAATGAAAAGAAATGAAGGTTTATTATACTTCGGCCATGTGAAGCCAGAATTTGCCCTCCTTCTCTTCCTGACTCATTAATCTTGTTCTATGGTGGCTCTCAAATTTATATTCTCTCTTCATGATGACCCCTCCTCTAGATTTTGCATGATTTTCTATCACATAACTCAGATCTAAGTTGAAAGGACACTCCCATACCTCTAATAATTCTATCTTGACTCTTGCAGATAGGAGGAGCACCTTCCCAAAAACATTCTTTCAATTAGCTTATAACCATTCTCGATACACTAAAATAACCTTATAAATTTACTTGTTGACATGTTTACTGTCTGTTCTTCCCGTGAAAGTATCTGGCACTTTATGGCAGATCTCACCGTCTGTTGGGTTTTGTGTTTATACCCAGGACCACGTACATAGGTAGCATAATATGCTTAGTAAGTCTTGGGAATGAAGAAAGAATGAATACACAGAACATATTCTCCAGCCACAGGCTGAACAGAAGAAGGGCAGATTTCTCTGAAAAAGAGAAAAATATCTTTCTTGGAGGGAATTGTTTGTTTTTCCATGCTATTTCTCAGAAGATGCTACTAGACTTTCTAAACTAACTAACTTTCTAAAGCTAACACAACCGAACCAATCAAACCTGACCAAACCTTACTCAACTTTGTTTCATTGAGTACCATTCAAGAAGGGCATATTTAGATATTTCTTCTCACCAGTCCTAGCATCCTGAAGCAATGTGCAATGAAAGTTACCACATCCATGTTTTAGCACCTTGTTTCTGATGCCTTAGAGGTCCTAGGCTTGAGGACTTCTGTTTCCTGCTCTTCTCTCTATGTGGGGACATGCTACTTCACCCTATAGGAGAGTGAAGGTTTGGCACTTCACCTGTCTTGCTGCAAAGGTGATCTGCAAGCAAGAAATGGGAACCTGGCTACTGTTCTTCTTTCATTGAGTAGAAGCCTGGGTCTGGACAACCTCCAGGGGCTGGGCAGAGGCTCAGGGGAGAGCTCTGCTTCTGGGAGCATACTGTGTGGGACAGAAATAATGAGAGCTCAGATGCTATCTCTGTGTTATGAATAGTTGGGAAGCTTCCAAAAAGGCCTGCCTGGGAGTTGACACTTGGGTTCCTGCCTGGTCCCACTGCAGCCCCAGAAGCTGAATACCCAGAAAAGCCACAAAACTCCATTGCAGGAGGTCAGAGGGTGCCCACAGGGTAAGGACCTGGAATTCTGTCTTCTCTAAGCCTACGTGAGTGGTGACCTCAGTGTTTTCCCCTTTAACTTGGTTAAAACCATCTCCGTGAATTCAAAGTCCTGTTGTTATAGTCACCGCCTGCCCAGTGTTGAGTCCCCCTAGTATACATTCAGCCTCTGGGATAGCTTTTCAAAACCATGCCTTCCATTTATTTCTTTTGTGCTTTCCTGGTGGCTCAGACCGTGAAGAATGCGCCTGCAATGAGGGAGACCTGGGTTAGAGCCCTGGGTTTGGAAGATCCCCTGGAGGAGGGCATGGCAACCCACTCCAGTGCGCTTGCCTGGAGAATCCCCACAGGTCCTCTGGGGATTCTCCAAGCCTGGCAGGCTACAGTCCGTGGGGTCTCAGAGTCGAACACGAGAGACTAAGCACAACCATTATTTCTAGGGCTGTGTAGTTTTGGATCATGCTGATATAACCATAATTTTAAAAATCATGTAAAAGGTTGATCCCGAGGTTGCTCACTGGCTGGCAGCAGTGTGCCCTCGCTCCTTCACTGTACTTTTAAGCGTCCTGGACGTTTTCTGAGTCTGTGATTGGCGCCCCGGAAGGGCGGTTTATCCTTCCAACCAAAGTGTTTCCGAATGAGTGCACCAAACCTTCTCCACTGTCCCCGCTTTCTCGCCAGCAGCACAGTAACTCTTGAGCGGCCCGGGGATATTTCCCTTGGTAAAAGCAGTAAGTTGCCCAGAAACCGCCGTGCGGCACAGAACTCACTTTCCAGTTCGACCGGAGCGCAGGCCGTGGGAAAGCTCCCCACAATCGAACCCCTAAGTTCTCCCAGGACATCTTTCCCACCCTTGTTACCGGTGGCACTTTCCCTGGTGTGCTGAGCCCGAGGCCTTTCTATCACAGAACACGTTCGCATGCAGTCCTTTTCTCGGTGGCCTCGGTGCTCCTCCTGCATCCCTGCGCGGTTCCTTGCTCCCGGGCCGCGTTGCTTGGAGCCAGCGCAAGTTGCGGAGGCAGTTAGCTGCAGGAACGGCTGGTCAGCGTGGTTTTTCGTGCAAAGTGAGTCGCTATTCAGGATCAGCAGGGGGTTAGTCCCGTCTGCGATTTCTCAGTCGTAGAAAGTCGGGCTTTAACCTTGCTCTCGGGATTTTTCAGTCTGAGCAAGCCGGGCTGGAGGGAATCCTTAGCGTAGCAAGTCGCCCTTCATTGCGGCCTGCGAGTTTTCAGTCGTAGCAAATTTCGGTTTCAGAACAGCAAGTCCTGGCTGGCGGTTCCTGGTTTGAGGTGCTGCCGAAGCTCCAAAGCCAAAGTATGGGCCCGGCGGGCCGATCGATCCCTCCCCTATGTGGTCGCTTTGTGGGACCTCGCAAAGCTAGTGTCTGCCTGATGTCCTTGGAAGGTGGTGGGACGATGAGATTAGCCTCCTGCGATTGTAACCCCTAGTGGCAGTGTGTGTGTGTGTGTGTGTGTGTGTGTGTGCGCGCGCGCGCACTCTCAGTCACTCAGTCCAACAGGACTATTTGGGACACCATGGACTGTAGCCTGCCAGGCTTCTCCATCTATGGGATTGTCCAGGCAAGCATGCTGGAGTGGGTTGCCATTTCCTACTCCAAGGGATCCTCCCAACCCAGGGATTGAACCTTTTTCTCCTCCATTGGCAGGTGGATTCTTTACCACTGAGTCACCTGGGAAACCCTTAGTATTGTTTACGTGACCCAAACCCCGTTATGTCCCCTAAGGGGATTTTCAAGCTTTATCTATATTTTATTTCCTTTCATCCCACTTCATTCATCTCATTTTATCCCCTGCAACTCTCATCTTTCCTGAGAGTTGCTGCTGCTGCTGCTGCTGAGTCGCTTCAGTCGTGTCCGACTCTGTGCGATCCCATAGATGACAGCCCACCAGGCTGCCCCTTCCTTCGGATTCTCCAGGCAAGAATACTGGAGTGGGTTGCCACTGAGTCAGCACCCTTCATTTCTCAGTGTCAGCTCTTTTTAGTGCCTTAAAAGCTCCAAAATGAATAGTTGGCTTTGAACACAGCGCCGCTGAACTGTGCCTACCTGGCTGGGTCCCTGCACTGACCCCATTAGAGGCTCTCTGTCAGAGTTTTGGAGGTTGCAGCCCTGGCCAGTACACTGGACCAGAGTTTTCTCAGAACTTGCCATTAGAGCCCAGTCGGCACTTTCTCAAGGTCGCAGCCCCTCCGCCATCCCCATCCTCAGAGCGAGTGGCCAGAAGCAACATACTTGCTTCGAGCCTGTTTCGATTTGGCAAGTTCCACATTAACCTCTGCTTCCCATTTCACTCTCGTACAAATCACAAGTCTTACAAGTCGTAGTATGTCCCGCTCAGCGATTTTCAGGGTGGCCAACACTGATTTAGCAAGAGTGACAGTAACCATTTAATGGTAGTGTTACTAACCAGGGTTCTTGGTCTCTTTAATCAATAAAAATTGAAGAGAGGCTAGATGAGAAATTCAGGCAAGTCTTTACTGGGGCCCCTTGCTGCAGAAAGTGGGAGCTGAGAACTGGGTTTCTCAAAGAGGAGGGGCAGCTGGTTCCTTACATGGGGTGAGGATAGGGGTGTGCCCAGGGGTTAGTGGATTGGGTGGTTTACCAACCGCTTAGAGGGAGTAGTGGGCAAGGAGCATGCAAAGTATCCTACTCCTGGTCTCCGCTCTGTTTAAGTGGCAGGTAGGATTTTAGGTCTCTTTGTGTTTTTTGTCCAGAATTTGCCCCAACTGGGCAGGCACGCAGTTCTTTTTAGTCCCCTATAGTTTCTTTGTAGCTTGGTGCCTCTGGAGGAGACATTTTTGTCCAGGTGCAAGCATTGCAGGACTGCAGCAAAGGGTCCCAGATCTCAGGCCATCGCAGTAGACTATACCTATCCACGGTGTCTGCTGTCTGATCTTTGTAGAGTTAGCTTCTCTGAACGGTTGGCTTGCAGAAATTCTTTTTCGATGTGGTTTGCTCTGCAATCGGTGCGATAGTGTTTTGTTTTTACTTGATTCTGTTCCTGAGAACTTATTCTCATTTGTATGATTATAATGTAAGTGTAGTTTTCCACCGAGTCGCTGGGTCTGTCTGCGCTCAACGGTAACCCTCAGGGGCACACCCGGATCTTGCGCCGCCAGTGGAGGATCCAGGAGCCAAGGTTGCCGGCGGTTCCAGCCGCCCAGCCGGGGGTGTCTAAGCCTCACTTCGGTCTGCAGCGCCTAGCCGGCGCTTTCTCTTTGGCATCCACCCTCCCGGCACCAAAGGGAACTTCTCTCCCTCGCGTGGGCCCCAGCTCCCCTGTGCTGTCACTTCTCGGCCCTAGCACCGCTTGGTTCGTGCCGCCGGGTCAGCGTCGCGGCGCCGGGATTCGCCCGGACCAGGGGATCTATTAACATCTTCGCTGGGAGATGGACGGGCTGTCATTTTTCTGACATAAGGCGAGTCTACTACCCGCTGGGTGTCTTGTTGGCCGCGGCACCGTTCCTTCCTCCAAACCCGGTTTATCGGCCGCTGACCGCTAGGGTCTCAGAGCTTCTCGGTGAGTTTCCCGGCGCCAGGCTCCTCACCTCCCTAAAGAAAAGGGGAGTTAAACTAGAATATAGATGGCTTGTCCTGAGCTGGTGTGGGGCGCCGAGTTAGAACCACATCCAGCACTGGTTGGACGCTGGTGAATGTTAACTACAAGTCTTCTTAGAATCGTTCTCCTACTTCGATTTCTCGGGGGCCAAAATAGTTCCAGATGATTGAACTCAACAGTGACTGAAAATCTATATTGTCTTCCCCGGGTGCCGTCTCCTGTAATCTCTTCGTCTCCCTTTGCTAGTGTCTGGCACCCCAGACTCCTCCTCCCTCCGCTGACAGGAAGTGAGTGCTGTGACTCAGTTGTTACAAAGCTGCGACTCAGAGAAAGGGCCAGCTCGGCTCTGGTGGAAACTACTGAGAAAACACCGGCCCAGTGCACTCGCCCGAGGGCGATCGACAAAACGCTGCCCCAGAGACCTAAGGGTGGCGGCACCCAGCTGGCAGGCACAGCGCAGATCGCCGTTGTGTCCAAAGGCACACTCAGTTTTGGAGCTTTTCGAGGGTGCTGTTCCCTAGAAACTGAGAACCGAGTTTCAAAAGAGTTTGAAATCTTGAAAGATCGGAGATGCAGGGGATACATGGCATGAATAAAGTAGGGTGAAAAAAACACAGACCAGCCGTGAAAACTTCCCGGATCGAGAAAACNGCAGATGGACGGGCTGTCATTTTTCTGACATAAGGCGAGTCTACTACCCGCTGGGTGTCTTGTTGGCGGCGGCACCGTTCCTTCCTCCAAACCCGGTTTCTCGGCCGCTGACCGCTAGGGTCTCAGAGCTTCTCGGTGAGTTTCCCGGCGCCAGGCGCCTCACCTCCGTAAAGAAAAGGGGAGTTAAACTAGAATATAGACGGCTTGTCCTGAGCTGGTGTGGGGCGCCGAGTTAGAACCACATCCAGCACTGATTGGACGCTGGTGAATGTTAACTACAAGTCTTCTTAGAATCGTTCTCCTACTGCGATTTCTCGGGGGCCAAAATAGTTCCAGATGATTGAACTCAACGGTGACTGAAAATCTATATTGTCTTCCCCAGGTGCCGTCTCCTGTAAGCTCTTCGTCTCCCTTTGCTAGTGTCTGGCACCCCAGACTCCTCCTCCCTTCGCTGACAGGAAGTGAGTGCTGTGACTCAGTTGTTACAAAGCTGCGACTCAGAGAAAGGGCCAGCTCGGTTCTGGTGGAAACTACTGAGAAAACACTGGCCCAGTGCACTCGCCCGAGGGCGATCGACAAAACGCTGCCCCAGAGACCTAAGGGTGGCGGCACCCGGGTGGCGGCACCCAGCTGGCGGGCACAGCGCAGATCGCCGTTGTGTCCAAAGGCACACTCAGTTTTGGAGCTTTTCGAGGGTGCTGTCCCCTAGAAACTGAGAACCGAGTTTCAAAAGAGTTTGAAATCTTGAAAGATCGGAGATGCAGGGGATACATGGCATGAATAAAGTAGGGTGAAAAAAACACAGACCAGCCGTGAAAACTTCCCGGATCGAGAAAACTGAATAAGGCACGTAAGCAAAACTAAATCGAGTTTATTCAAAACACACGGGTAATTTAACTCAGCCTATTTCTTACAAATGCCTTTGAAAGTGATATTTTTTAACTGTTGTTATCTTCTTAAAACGAAGTAGGATAATCACTTTAACCAGTCCCCTGCTCCCTGGAAACCCGAAGCGTAATAACCAAGCATTGTAAAGGTCAGTTTCCTCATGTTCACTTTATAAGCTGCCCTGAGACGCCAAGGCTCTGAGCTTCATACTAGTTTTGAATTTGAAATCTTCCCTTTTGAGAAGTTTGTTTCTTCTTCAATAAAATATTTATATGCAATAAAGCTCTCTGAATTTTAACAATAGGGTAGGAAGTAATCTGAAGCTGGTGAGTAACAGCCCATGGAGCCCATTGCGCTCACTGATTTCTGACTGATTTGAGATCTCAGCTCTTCTCCCTTTGTGTTGAGTTCTCTAATTCTGTTGAGGGGCCTTTGTGGAAGCTTCTTGGTAAGTCAGTCTACTCTGTTCAAAAAGGGGGTACCTCATGATTCTCTATTTTTTGAAAAATGGCCTGGCAGTGTTGTGGCCTTAGGGAATAAACACAAAGATGGGTTCCACTGGTACAAAACTAGAAATACAATCTTGTGCCTTTTGGGGAAATGGGTCAACTATTGGATGATTTGTGAGGAAATAAAACTTCTATTTCAAGGCAGGACAATAAAATTCAACATAAAACTCCCTTAATGTTCCCCCTTTCAGTCTCCTCTTTCCCTCCTAGTGTGCATCCTGTGATACACACCAGCCAGACCTCCTGAAAGAAGGGAATGCCTATTCCACAGGAGAGATATTTTCCCCTCTTTTTGTGACCCTAGCAATGCAACTTCTTAAAGATGACCATTCTTTTCCAACTCAATAGGGGGTCATAGTGACATACTGCTTGCTTTGTGTTTACTTGGACAATGTATCTTTGGTGAACTTAATGCAAAGTGTCATTTTGTAAGCCCCTTTGTCTCAAAAATGTATATGACTATGCCTTGGGCTGCTAATAGGAGGAACTGTTCTCATAGCTTCTAAGGATATATCTCCTGGGTTATAATCCACAGTTTGACTTGAATCAGACTCTCTTTTGCTTCTTGATTGTTAATTGAATTCCTGTCAATATTTGCTTGGCATAGTTGGGAGGATATAAGAGACATCCAACAGAGGAAATCTGGACTCTACCCTAAACAGGTGCTTGGACACATGCCCTGCCCTTTGAGCTTCACCAGCTTTTCGGTATTCCTTTTCAGTATTTATCTTTTAGGTAAATTCTCCTGATATCCCGGCATCGTTGCTTTAAATTTAAAGTTTAAATGACATCCAAAGTTTCACTCAAGCCGTTTTCCTTGGGACTTGGCGTCCCAGGTGAATACTGACTTTCCCTACGCTGGGATGGGGAAGGGGGGTTGGAGTGAACAAGCTTAATTGACTTTTTAATTTTTGATTTAAGTTGGAAAGACTGTGTATCTGTGATCTGAACAAACCATTTGCTAGTGAGAGACAGCCAGCTCAGCTCCGAAGTAAAGGGACCCTTGTTCCTCCCAGCCACCTGGCGTTCTCCAGGGACTGAGAACCTAGCAGAAGTGTCTGAAGGTTAGTCCTCATGAAGGGAGGCAGGGATCCCGCGATCGAGCCGGCTGGGCTGCCGCGGGCTAAGTCCGCGGCACAAGGACCCCGGCCGTCCGCGCCTTGCCCGCTCCCGGGACGACCGCTGACCCGCCGGGGTGGAAGCGCCAAACCGGCCCAGGCCAGCCGCGCCTCCCAGCTCCTCCATGTCCAGCCGCCAGGCGGGCTGGCCGCAGCCGCCCTGCTAGCCCTCGCTGCGGACCCAGTCTGCCTGTCTGCCGTGCCGGCGGCCGCGGGTTCCGGATCCCCTTACCAGACCCCAGGATGCAGGGCTTCTCGCTGGAAAGCGGAGCTGGCTCTTCTGCTGCTGCTTATCGAAGCCACATAGCCGTCAAGCTGGCCTTGCCGCCTCCTGAGCCCATCTACCACGATCCTGGCGACCTTTCCTGGCCTCGGTTGCCGCCACTGCCCTGGCCCAGCCGCACAGCAGCGGCCAGAGGAGGGCGCGGGGCCTGGCGCGTACAACCTGCGCCAGTGCGAGCGCGCACATTTGGAGGTGCTCCCGGGGCGAGCTGAATGCCATTCAGGTTTTCTGGCGCACCGCTGGGCGCCTTCAGCCGCTGCACTCTGTTCTCTCCCACCGCAACGCCGCGGGCCTGGACCAGATGCGCAGATTCTGTTGATACATCGGCCTCCGTTCGCGCATCAACTGCAACATCTCCTACCGAGACTAGGGCTACGGTATCAGCTTGGGCAAGCCTTCTAAACTGATACCGACGCCACCTGGCGGGTGCTGCACCCAGTATGGCGTTAAGTCCTGAGACCATCATCTCTAATGATCATAGCTTTGGGAAGCACCTACCCCGTGGTAGACCTGACCTCCAGGTATGACTGTGCAGCTCTAATTCTCCATTCGCCTCTGATATGTGGATTCCGTGTGGCTTTTCCCGATACCAGGAAAACATACTGCTTTGATGCTTTCCCTAGCATTGACAGGTATTTAAAGTCACCGCTCCCATACTTCCGCGGTACACAGGACGAGGTCATGGCTTTCCCGGGGCCGTGGAGCCCCTCTGGGTCAAAGGGACGGGGATAATGACATACAGTTTTATATATACAATACCTAGAAAGACCACGACAGTTCATATCTCACGAACTTCCTAATTCCTGAATATGACTTGATTTTACTTCATCAACTGTGAACGTGCTTCAACTGGATGGCTGTCATGGTTCTGATAACCACGAGGAAAGGAGAGCTGAGTCGGGGGATGGTTTTCTTGTGCTTTAAGAAGGATGCTCACACCCCTTTCTCCACCTTGCTCGTCAGGTAGGAATCATTTATGTAGGACTCAACCTCTCTCCACCAGTGTTCTCAGTATTTGACTCTTTCAGCCCCTGGACTCATGGCTCTAATCCATTGTGAAGCTGTGGTAGTGTAACTGGAAACCACTCTGATGAAAATTCCTTCGTTAATTTTTGTTAACATGCTGATCTTTCCCACACACAAATCAAATTAAAGGGTAATTTATTGGAACAATTGTGAACAGCTTCATCAACTGGAACAAAATAAATGTGACTGGAGCCTTCTTATATAAAAGTAAACAGGATTTTTAAAGCGTGAATTTATTACTAGTCCACAGAGTTTTAATATTTTGATCACCTGATTAGTCTAACAAAGAATCTAGCCCACTATCCTGTAAAGTCCTCCTTGTAGGCTTCTTTAAAGTGCTTGTACATATTTGCAATTCATTGTGCATAGATTGTTAATAGGTAACTTTCTTTTGTCAGGCTTCAACAACAAAACTGCAAATTTATTTGTAATGTAAATGACCGAATACATTTTCTTAATATGTTTTACTCCTATATTTTGCTATTAAAAATGTTAGAACATTTCTGAGACAAAAAATTACAAGTTTATGCTCTGAAAAAATTATGTAATTAAAATTTCACTAAATTTTTAGTTTAGGAGTTACCTGGGTCTGACACAGGAGTTGTGCCAATAAGCATCAGAAGTGTAAAAATACTAAAACTGCTACACTACTTGTATTGGTTGGGGTTTGGGTTTGAGGGGGTCTTTGGTTTTATTAAAATGATTTTCTTCCCCCAACTTGAAAGCCTTAAATGTACTGTAAACCTTAGATTGCTCTCCACTTGGATTAAGATTGATTGCCAGTTTGTATACTGTTGCTTGGATATGACACAGTAGTTGGTCATGGAATAAAGGATGCATGGGTCAGAAAGAAATTTTTAAAGGAATTCTGGAAAAAAGAGTTTTATGCATGGTGAACACTCAATAAAAATAGATTGAATTCAATCAGGTGAATGAATTTTGATAGTGAAGTTGTACAAAACTAGACTTGTCTTTTCTCTTATTAAGAGGACAAAGTTTTCTTGAAATACTGATCTTTTTTGATAAATAGATTGTAAACTTTCTTTACTAACTCTTATGCAATATGTTGTAATTTTCTGTATTTGCCTTTGAAGTCTTTTATTGTCACTTTAGTTGAATGACTAAGTGGTATTTCACAGTGACTATGATCCTAGTTAGCCAAATGTTAAAAATCCTTCTGATATTTGACAAACTTTTTCAAATCAAATTCTGAATAAAGTTCTTTTGACCTCTGGTTAATTTTGGGATGCTTGAATGTGTCCCTGAACATCTCAAAGAGAGATAGTAAACTAATTAGGCTTATTTGGTACACTAAATTACATGGAAAATATTAACAAATAGCAATAAACCTTCTTAGGTTATAAATGTTTTAGAAATTATCTGATCTTTCCTAAAACTTGAAATGTTGTGGTATGTTCTCAATCATTTCCAGTTATTATCTCAAAACATTGTATGTCACAGAAAGCCAAATTTCCTTGACAACTGTATTATAACCAGATCTTTAGCTATGTTTTTTTGTCTTTTGTCATTTATAGTTATTAGCTCACTCTGATGCTTTTACAAAAATCTATGTAGATGACTTGCTTTTATGCTTGTAAGCTAAATTTGAGGAGCTTGATGGGGTACAGTCCTTGCAATCACAGAGTCCAGCAAGACAGCACATTTCTCATTCATAGTCTCAGACCTGCCTATACTCTGATTTTAGATTTTTTAATTTTTTCCCTTGAATTTCCTTTTCTTTGTGCTAGCTTGTCCTTGTCCCTCAGATTCCAAAGTTTAGCAGTCTTCCATTTTCTTTATCTGCTATTTCCATCCATTTCACACCCTATTCTAATGAGCTTTCCCATCCCGTGCGAGCAAAACCAGAGGAATAGTTTCAGCAGAAATCTCAGGGCTCCTAAGATGCTTAGGCTCTGCTTTCAGCATCACTGGAACTGGCAATGGTGGTCCCTGGGGCAGGAGCTGAACTGTAATACTTGGAAGTGTCCAGGACACTAGAGTGTCCATGCTCAGTTCGCAGAGTCGGGGAACTCCGGCTGATGATGAGATCCCTCATCAACAGATTTCCTCCACATCATCCACCTCTTCTGGGGACTCCTTGTATGGATCCTTATGATTCTCGGGAGTTGGCTCTAGGCTGCTTCTGTACGCTGCCACCGGATGTACTGCGTTCTGGGTCTGTGTCACTGACAGTTGCAATGCACAAATTCACAGAGGCCGGAAAACAAATCTTACTCAAAGTCCTGGAGGTCCCAAGAGAGTGGACTCACCCCGGGATAGGATCAAAAGGTGACACCTCCTGGCTTCCTCATCCTAGATTATCCTTTAAGTGTCCCCTCCACCCACTAGCTTCCAAGGTGGCGCTAGTGGTAAAGAACCTGTCTGCCAATGCAGGAGATGTAAGAGACGTGGGTTCAATCCCGGGGTCAGGAAGATCCCCTGGAGAAGGGCGCAGCAACCCTCTACAGCATTCTTGCCTGGAGAATCCCATGGACAGAGGAACCTGGTGAGCTACAGTCCATAGAGTCACAAAGAGTCCCACACTACTGAAGTGAACTTACCCACCCCCACAACCCCCATTACCATTTCCCTGGGCAGAACCTGTGCTTCAGTCTCTGCTCCAGCACTACCAGTACGGTGCTCTGTGTCAGCTGGTCTGAGAGCTATGCACTGGAACAGAATTTCCAGGCTGTGAGCTGCAGGCCTGGGATTGCACAAAAGAGTGGAGAGCATAAAGATCAGCAGCTTCCAGACCCTGCCCAAGTCACCTCTCTTGGGATCATGCTTGCATNCTGCTCCAGCACTACCAGTACGGTGCTCTGTGTCAGCTGGTCTGAGAGCTATGCACTGGAACAGAATTTCCAGGCTGTGAGCTGCAGGCCTGGGATTGCACAAAAGAGTGGAGAGCATAAAGATCAGCAGCTTCCAGACCCTGCCCAAGTCACCTCTCTTGGGATCATGCTTGCATGCATGCATGCTCAGGTTGCTTCAGTCATGTCCCAGTCTTTGTTACCCCATGGACTTTAGCTCATCCCTCCAGGCATGGGATTCTCCAGGCAAGATAATGGAGTGAGTTGCCAGGGGATCTTCCCTATGTTTCCCCCATTGCAAGAGGATTCTTTACAGCTGAGCCACCAAGGAAGCCCCCTTTTGGGGATTACTTGAACTTAAATGTCAAATTGCTTTCCAGTCTTTACGAGTTTCTGAGATAAAGCTCAGAAACCAGAGTACCTCCAGTTGGGGCACTGAGCCACCAGCCCCAGAACAGATGCCCATGACCTGCCAGAGGCACCCGCAGGAGAGGTGGCCGCCAGTGATGAGGAGCCCCATTGCCACTTCCATGGCACACTCCCTCAGCAGGTGACACTGTTTCTTAGGATGAACAAGTGGAACACTAAAACACAGATGGCTTTGTCCTGCTCCTGCTCTGGGAGCCACCACTGCCTGTCCCAGTGCTGGTGACAGCAGATGCCAAGAGTTGAGGCCTGTAAGAATACAGGCTATCTTCATCTTCTGTGTCCAGAAGCCTGAGATTTCCACTGAGACTCTTCCCTGGGTGATCCTCTGCTCTGGATATTATAGTAACATCCCTCTGCTCACATGATGACCAATGTTGTGTCTAGAAAAAATGTGTCCCCATTTTTTCCCCACTTTTTTAATAAAGTTGCCCATAAATGTGAGATTCTTCTTTCTCAGGTTGATTTCTACATTGGCTTTTGGAGATGGAGGAGGTACGGGGTGGAGGAGTGAGTGTGGGTTGTGGGGCTGGTATTCTCAGGATGCGGGGAGGGTGGTTCTGTCCCCTGGGCATACAGAGGTGGTCAGAGCTTTTCAAAGTTGCAGACGTGCACTGGTCATCTAGAAGATCCAGTAGACAGGATCTCTGAGAATTTCATTGAGTCCACTGTTATTGTTCAGTCATGCCTGACTCTTTGGGACCACATGGACTGCAGCCTGCCAGGCTTCTCTGTCCAAGGAAGTCTCCACGCAAGAATACTGCAGTGGTTTGCTACTTTCTTCTTTAGGGATCTTCCTGACCCAGGGATCAAACCTAGCTCTCCTGCACTACAGGCAAATTCTTTACCAACTGAGCTGCCAGGGAAGCTCATGGGATCCAGGGCCCCAACCAAGTCTTCCTGCACCTCCTGGAGTCCCAGCTTTCTGCAGAAGGGGCTTTTTGAGATGTTCCAGCTGCTCTGGCATCTCTACCTGACTTCTCTGGCTTCTTAATGATTCAGGATCAAATTAGTAGGCTATGAATGAAAAGGGGAAGACCTCTGATCCTGACTTTTGTGAGGATCAGCCTCACATGGACTTCTAAAAACTCTTTCCTTCTTTTGGTGGATGGGCTGGTGCCCTTCCTACCTCCAGGCTTGGTGTGTGTGAGAGGAGAGCATCCAAAGTGGCCAGTGGCAAAAGAGACCCAGCTGTTTGTCTCAGAGTCAGCCTACAAATTTGGGACCAGGATGAGTGTGGGTAGGATTCTGGGTCAGTGAGTAACCTGCCTCTTAAATAATTTTCTTTCTGGGTCTAGCTAGGGAGTTCCTCTTCCATCCAATGGGGACAGAATAAAGGGATAAACTGAGTAATAAAATAACTAATCCCACTAGAGAATTGCAAGTAAAGAAGTAAGTATAGAAGACATTTGTAAGTTAACGATTACTCAAGAAAGCAGGTCTGCTTAACTGCAAAACCAACAGGCTTGCTTAGCAACAAAACCATGTAGCAGAAGTGTAAGATATGCACCCAAACAATAAAATAATGGTAGCTTGAGACCCATCGGAGAAGGCAATGGCACTCCACTCCAGTGTTCTTNTTGGTGCTGAGAAGTCGGGAGCCTTGGCAAGTCGCCGGGGCGAAGTTCGCATGTAAAGGGAGCCGACCGCTCCAGAATCTGGCCGCAGAAATCCCTCCTCACGGAGCCAGTCTCGAGTTTTCGCTTGCCCGCGGCCCCAGCACCCTGGCTCCAGGTCAGCTCGGACGTGTGAGCTGGAAATTGGGTTGGAGCGGCTCAGAGAAAGAAGGGACGCACCCAGGAAAGTGTCCGGGGGAGACGGGAGCTCTGCGCTGCTGGGGTCCAGGCTTCTGGATGCGTTTGGAGCGGCGACCTGCGCTGGGCGCCGGGGAGCCACGTGCAGATGACTGGACGCCCCGTAGATGCACTGGAAAGGAAAGAGCAGGTCGAGCGAGCAGGAGCGTTTCCAGGGCAAAGCGGAGTTCTCAGGGCTGCTGGCTGCGCTTTGTGTGATCTCCTGGATCCTGGCGAGTTTGACCCAGTTTGACAACAGCTGTGTTGGCCCCCTGGCCGGTCGGTGTGCCAAAAGATATCCCAGGATCCCTCACCCCCAGTTCAGCCAATCAGGGGACCGAGGGTCCCGCGGGAGAACTGAATCGGCCACCCAGCCCGCGCGCTTTGTCCTCCCCCAANTCCAGGCTTCTGGATGCGTTTGAAGCGGCGACCTGCGCTGGGCGCCGGGGAGCCACGTGCAGATGACTGGACGCCCCGTAGATGGACTGGAAAGGAAAGAGCAGGTCGAGCGAGCAGGAGCGTTTCCAGGGCAAAGCAGAGTTCTCAGGGCTGCTGGCTGCGCTTTGTGTGATCTCCTGGATCCTGGCGAGTTTGACCCAGTTTAACAACAGCTGTGTTGGCCCCCTGGCCGGTCGGTGTGCCAAAAGATATCCCAGGATCCCTAACCCCCAGTTCAGCCAGTCAGGGGACCGAGGGTCCCGCGGGAGAACTGAATCGGCCACCCAGCCCGCGCGCTTTGTCCTCCCCCAAAAGCCAAAGCAGCAGAGAGAAAGACGTTGGAATTTGGTTAAGTAAGAGATTTATTTAACCATCAAGTAAGAAATGGTTAAGTAAGTGATAAAGATACAATTTATCAAATAACAGAGAAATTCCCAAATGCCTATGAAGAATTCTTCCACGATTGCTCAACGGAGAGGTTTTCTTGTAATAGCATCTGTCGCAGGGACTCCTCCAATGAAGGGTCTCAGCGGAGAGGAGGGGTCCTAGGGACAAAGGCGGCGGGAGAGACAACCTAGGGTCTTTCAGTCCAGTGCGTGGGGCGTCTGTTGGTGTCTCTCCAGATCAGCAAGAGGGTGATGCTCAGGAAGGGTGTCCGGCGTCAGAGGTCTCGGGTTTCAGACACTGGGTTCCTCCTGTNTGTAATAGCATCTGTCGCAGGGACTCCTCCAATGAAGGGTCTCAGCGGAGAGGAGGGGTCCTAGGGACAAAGGCGGCGGGAGAGACAACCTAGGGTCTTTCAGTCCAGTGCGTGGGGCGTCTGTTGGTGTCTCTCCAGATCAGCAAGAGGGTGATGCTCAGGAAGGGTGTCCGGCGTCAGAGGTCTCGGGTTTCAGACACTGGGTTCCTCCTGTGGCAAAATCGGCCCAGGGAAACTTTCTGGGCCCGCGGCGTTCTCCTGTCCTAAGGACGTCGGTGACTCCTGGCCGGGAGCAGGTGTGCTGTCTGGAGCCCGAGACTCGCCGCGTCGCCTGCAGGGGCTCTGCTCTCGGGGTCGGTGTTTGAGGCAATATCGGCGCAGAAGGCTGCAGGGAGCAGAAGGTTCTTCCCGATTGAAGTCCTCCTCGTCCGGAGAGAGTTCGCCCAGCGTAGGATAGCAAGGGAGCTGCCATTCCTTAGGGTTCACTGAGAGCAGGAGCTGCCGCACCTCTGGTTCTTGGGGCTCCTCCGCGGAATCCCAGGCCTCGCGCACACAGCGGGGAAAGTGCTCCATCGCTTCAGCGGGTGAGAAGAGAAGTCTTCTGGGACCCCTTGCTTGGGAATTTATAGTGTTCTGGGTTCGTAGGCGTCCAACCAGAGGCTATTAGGGTGGGTGGTTGCAAATCGCTTCAGAAGGTGGGATCTGAGAAGATTAAGGGTAAATTCAAACTTCTTGAGTGGAGTTATTAGACTTTGAGTTGATTTTGTTGATTTGAGAGGATTAAAACTTTTGTTGTTTGTTTAAACGAAATAAAGGTACAGGTGCTCTGTCAAGAAAAGCTATTTGGGAGGCTACTCTTATGGGAAGTAGCCTAAGTGCTTGTTATTTTTAGGTCACTATGTCCATTGAGTCTCAGGGCTTTTTGCCTAGAAACAGAGTATCATTAGATTTTACCGAGATGATCAAAATGTGGCCATCTTGGCATGAAACCACACTGCTGGTCAGACTTCCGTTTTGGTCTTCAATTCTAAGATAAAATTGCTTCAGACTTTCAGCCAACAAGTGCAAGTGTCAGGGTCAAGATCTACAGATTTAGATGCAGACTCTTTGGTAGAAGTTACTCAGCTAGTTGTCTAACCTCTCTTGTCTTCATATTCTTACTTGGATGGTAGCTGAAGTTTAACATTTTAAAGGCAACTTTTTGGATTAAATGCATTAACAAGGGTCACATAATTAGTCTCAGGCAAAATAACAAGTTGCTCCATTACAGTTATTGTTATTTTCATTGTCATTCTTAGCGCTATAATCATGGCTATTAAATAAAACATCAATCAATAGCAAACTCAAAACGTT
>SJYA01002617.1:0-12135 GCA_006410615.1 Neotragus moschatus | reverse complement strand
GTAGTGGTTTGCTTTTCCTTTCTAGTGTCAGATTTATAGTGAAATTGCATCTCCTTATATCCTTCCTCAGATGTTTCAGACATTGTCTTGGCAAACAAGTCAGTGCATCCAAGCCTAGATGTCCTTGATCAGTCGTTTATCTTCAGCTTAACAAAGTCAGTTTAATTCAAAGCGTTTTAAACAAGCGTGTTTCCACAACCTGCCGTGAGCAAGGTGCTGTGATTGGTACTGCACACCTACTTGTAGAAGCTGCTCCTGCTTTGGCAGAACTGACTTTTAAGGGAAGAGCATAGATAAGAGACCGTGAGGACACAGCTGAATCTTCTTCCCTATGGTAGTTGAGTCTCTGCCAGGAAAGTAAACTCTAAGACGATCCCCAGTAAAGCCAGTGTTGTACACGAGCTGAGGGAAAACAAAAAAAAAAGTAGGAATAAAAGCGAGAAAGGAGATAGAGAAAAAAAGGGAAGAGAATCAAAACCAAAAATGAGAAATAAGGAAATAAAGAGGATGGAAAATATGGACAGCACAAGAGGCAGGGAGTTGGAAGCTCTGTCCAAGGCAGCCAAGAGTGGTAAGTTAAAGGGGTGCATCAGAGCAATTGACTTTGTTCTTGTTACTACCTCTAGTCTGACTTTTTGAAACCCCATGGACTGTAGCCCACCAGGTTTCTCTGTCCTTGGGTTTTTCCCAGGCAAGGATACTGCAGTGGGTTGCCACTTCCTTCTTAATGAGATCTTCTCAACCCAGAGATTGAACCCAAGTCTCCTGTGTCCCAGATAGATTCTTTACCACCGAGTCACCTGGGAAGGAACTGACTTGGGGAAATCTAATAAGGATATTCAAGGCAGAAAGCTCTGCTGGTCCAGGCTTAAGGGAAGCACAACAGCACTGTCCTCTTTGAAGGCTCAGCATGATGCTATTAGGCTCTGGTGGTGTGGAAACTTCCCAGAAATTTGTCTGAACACAAATGACAGCTACTTCCCCCACAGAGGTTAGCAAGTAGCCTGTGTTATGGGGCTTCCAGGTGGCTCAGTGGTAGAGAATCCACCTACCCATGCAGGAGCCACAAGAGACTCTAATTAGATCTCTGGTTCAGGAAGATCCCCTGGAGGAAGAAATGGGAACCCAATCCAGTATTCTTGTCTGAAAAATTCCATGGACTGAGGAACCTGGCAGGCTATAGTCCATTGGGTCACAAAGAGTGGGACACAACTGAAGCGATTTAGCATGCACACAGGCAGCTTTGAATAAAGAAAGAAAGGTGTCTAAAGCAATGATGACCTGGCAAGTCATTAATCCATGCATATAATGTAGTTCTTTGGAGGGAAATAAGATTTGTTTAATTAATTTGCATTAGTATGTTTACATTTGTAAAACATAAAAACATACTTCAAAATATATCAGTTTAGTTACTCATCTTTGGGAAGGGATAGGGTGTAAGTTATATTTTCAGTTTACAAGGTACTGTCCTATTTCACTTTAAAATACTTATATTTAATATTTCATATTAAAATGTTTAGAGATAGTTCAACAAGAAATAGAAGGATTCTAATGCCTATTCACATTACCTTTAAAGCTACTACAGGTAAGAGTCACTAAGAACTTATGATAAGCACTGTGCTGTGTCATTGTTATTATCCCATTTATTTAAGTGCTATTATAAATTACATTTTATAAGTAAGAAAATGTAGGGTTACAGAATTGAAGTNCCATGCATATAATGTGGCTCTTTGGAGGGAAATAAGATTTCTTTCATTAATTTGCATTAGTATGTTTACATTTGTAAAACATAAAAACATACTTCAAAATATATCAGTATAGTTACTCATCAGTTGGGAAAGGATAAGGTGTAAGTTATATTTTCAATTTATAAGGTACTGTTCTATTTCACTTTAAAATATGTATAACTTTGAATTTAAAATGTTTAGAGATAGTTCAAGAAATAGAAGGATTCTAATGCCTATTCACATTACCTTTAAAGCTACAATAGGAAACAGTCACTAAGAACTTATGATAAGCACTGTGCTGTGTCATTGTTATTATCCCATTTATTTAAGTNTCATCAGTTGGGAAAGGATAAGGTGTAAGTTATATTTTCAATTTATAAGGTACTGTTCTATTTCACTTTAAAATATGTATAACTTTGAATTTAAAATGTTTAGAGATAGTTCAAGAAATAGAAGGATTCTAATGCCTATTCACATTACCTTTAAAGCTACAATAGGAAACAGTCACTAAGAACTTATGATAAGCACTGTGCTGTGTCATTGTTATTATCCCATTTATTTAAGTGCTAGTATAAATTACATTTTATAAGTAAGAAAATGTAGGGTTACAGATTTGAAGTCATATTTCAAGCACATATCTCAAGCACTACAGAATATGAAGTGCTGATTAGCACATGATGGGATCTGTCATTTCCATTGGAAGACTATGCAGCTCTGTGTGTTATTGTCACGTGGGCATTGCCCGTTCTCCACAAAACTCTTTCTGGGTCCAACCTCTTGGCCCAGATATATTGATTCAGCATCTAGGAGAGCAGAGGTTTGGAACTTCATGTGTCTACCCTCAAGCGCTTTGTTGTCTGGAAGGCAGAGGGGTAGCCTGGCTTACTCCCTGTCCCACAGGGGACAGGGAACTTGGGTCTGAACCACTCCCAGAGCTGAGAGACTGGGACAATGCTCCACTTGAACTAGGATGAGAATTGTGTGGTGAATGATGGTTCCCCATCGTCTCTAACTTCAGCCCCCGGAAGCTGAATACTGTAGATCAGGTGGCTGCATGAGACCCAGAAAAGCCATGAAAGCGATGTAGGCACTTGTGGAAGGAACTGCAGCAGAATGTTACACACTAAAGACTCTGGAAACCCTGCCCTCTCTCAGCCTTATGGGTAGCTGTGCCTTAGTGCTTTCCCTTCCAACTTGCTTAGAAACACCCCCTTCAAGCTTAGTTGCTATAGTCACTACCTAAGATTCAAATACTGCTGTGGTACATTCAGCCTCTGGGTGTCTTTTAAAAATCATGTCTTGCAGGGTCTTCCCTTGTGGCTCAGCAGTAAGGAATCTGCCTGCCAACGCAGGAGACATGGATTCAAGCTCTAATCTGGGAAGATCCTATATGCTNAGCCTGGTCCCACTGCAGCCCCAGAGAAGCCAAATCCTGCAGATCAAGTGGCTGAATGGGATCCAGAAAAGCCAGGTATCCCAGGGTAGGCGGTCACAGGGTGTCCCCAGGGGAAGGACCTGGAATTCTGCCCTCTCACAGCCTACATGGTGGTCCTCTCGATGCTTTCCTCTGCAGTTGGTGAGAATCTCCGCCTTGAGTTCCAGCCCTGTTGTTACAGTCACTGCACTATGTTCCAGGTTATCTTTTCAATCACCCACCCAAATCAATTCTACAGGCAGAGATTAAGAAGTTACATTTTAATCATTGGGCACAATTGGAGTTAATATTAGAAGAATGACCTAAGTACAGCTACAAGGAAGTTTCTTAAGAAAGCATGGGNTTCCAGCCCTGTTGTTACAGTCACTGCACTATGTTCCAGGTTATCTTTTCAATCACCCACCCAAATCAATTCTACAGGCAGAGATTAAGAAGTTACATTTTAATCATTGGGCACAATTGGAGTTAATATTAGAAGAATGACCTAAGTACAGCTACAAGGAAGTTTCTTAAGAAAGCATGGGTTCCCAGAAGTTGTTGTTGTTCAGTTCCTCAGTGTGTCAGATTCTTTGGGACCCCACGGACTGCAGCTCACCAGCCTTCCCTGTCCATCACCATCTCCCCAGAGCTTGCTTAAACTCATGTCCATCGAGTTGGTGATGCCATCCAACCATCTCATCCTGTCACCCCCTTTTCCTCCCGCTTTCAATCTTTCCCAGCATTAGAGTCTTCTCTAATGAGTTGGCCTTTGCATCATGTGGCCAAAGTATTGGAGTTTCAGCTTAAGCGTTAGTCCTTCCAATGAATATTCAGGGCTGATTCCTTTTAGGATTGACTGATTTGGTCTCCTTGCACTGAAAGGGACTCTCAAGAGTCTTCTCCAACACCACAGTTCAAAAGCAGAAGAGAGATTTCTAACTGAAAAGCCTGTCAGAAATTCAGGAAAGGAACCATAAAGAAGGAATGCTCTGCCCAAAGAGATCTCCAGGCTCATCCTAGAGCAAAGCAAGGGACCCAGAGGAGAAGTCCAGCCAAGTAGAATGAGGCTTCCGCTGGAGTGATTCCGCTGAAGGGGTGCTGTAAGCTAGACAGGAGGCTGCTATTCCTTTCCTTGCCGGGTTCCACCGTGTTTCAAGTCTCAGTTTTCCGCAGCCTGGAAGTATGTGGGGTGGGGTGGAGGCCGTCGTGGCCTCCTGGAGGCGATCTGGCCCCGGGTCTGGCGGCCTCCGCAGTTGCTGGCATCGGCTGGCTGTTCAGACCCTCCTGGACCCGGCGCTGTGCGGCTTGGGCCTCTTCTTGACCGGACTGTCGCTCCATCCCTGACTTGCAGCCGGCTCCTGGCCTTGAGGGTCTCGCCAGCGTTTCTGGCCGGTCTCGATGCGGAGACCGTCCGCGGGTCCGGGGCAAGCGTGGCGCGGCAGCCCACAGGCGCAGTAGTGCGCGTCCCCGCAGAACTCGGGGCTCAGGCAGGAGGGGCGGCTCAGCGCGGGGAAGTTATCCAGAGCCCAGGCCCAGGCCTGTTCTCGGTTCAGGCCCGGAGGCAAGGCGGGCTCGGGACGTGCCCTCCTCCGACACTGCGCTTCCATGGCTTCAGCCTCCTCACCAGGCCGAGAGCTCAGTGGGTCTAAGCACAGGGGCGAATGAGTGGGCTGGGTGCGAAGTGTGGCTTTTATAGTGCCTGCCTGATCTTATTTTGGGAAACCCGGGTGTTGATAGGTGGGATACACACTCATTTGCCTTGCAAATTACCTCGGGGTCCCTGGGGACTGAGCGGATAACTACATCTTTCTGGGAGGGGCATGGAAGTTCTGAGTGGTTTATGGTGATTGGGTTAAAGGAGGGAAAGGAGAGAAGATGAGGGTCCCTGGCAGTTTCCATTCACTGGAAGAAGCCTCTTTGCTTGGGAGGCACAGTTGGTCAAATTACACTTCAGGTTCTCTTCTTTGAGCAGATGAGAGAGGATGGCTTGGTGTTAGAGACAGGCTCAGCCAGGTTGCCTCTTTGCAAAACCCACAGCTGGTTCATGCTGGAGCTGGGCTGAGATTCCAGATCCTCTTGCTTTCACATCAGGAAGAGAATAGAGGAACATGTAGGCGTGGGGAAAAGGAGGGTGTGGTGCCTACGTAGAATTCTGATATTTCTATTTCTTTAAGAAAAAAATATTTACTTATGGCTGCACCGGGTCTTCCTTACAGNGCCTCTTTGCAAAACCCACAGCTGGTTCATGCTGGAGCTGGGCTGAGATTCCAGGTCCTCTTGCTTTCACATCAGGAAGGGAAAAGAGGACTGGAGTGATCATGCAGGGGTGGGGAAAAGGAGAGTCCCATGCTTACTTAGAATTGTAATCTTCCTATTTTTTTTCTACAGTAGATGATCTGAATCAAAAGAAGACTTCACATATACTATGGTTTTCATACCTAATTCACAATGCATTGAGTTAACGCCACATTTTCAAGACTTTTTTCTTTCATTCTTTTTTGTTATTTGCAGAACTCTTATCCTTTCTTGTGTAATTATGTTCATTCCATTATTCCAGGCTCCTCTTTCTCTCTGCTCTCCCTACTTCTACTGCAAGTCTTCCTATTCAAGAACTATTTTATTTTTTACATATGGTTTTGTATCAGACTTGTAATATGTGACATAGTTTTGTGTACACATATCTTTGATTCATGTAAGGTTATCAGTTTGAAGCATCTACTTCTGCTTCATTGACCATGAAAGGCTTTGGCTTTGGATCATAACACACTCTGGAAAATTCTTGGAGATGGGAATACTAGACCACCTTACCTGTTTCCTGAGAAACCTGTATGCAGGTCAAGAAGAAACAGAACCAGACATGGTTTAAAATTGGGAAAGGAGCATGTCAAGGCTATATGTTGTCACCCTGCATATTTAACTTGTATGCAGAGTACATCATGCAAAATGCCAGGCTGGATGAAGCTCAAGGTGGAATCAAGCTTGCCTGGGAGAAATATCAATAACCTCAGATATGCAGATGACACCATCCTAATAGCAGAAAGCAAAGAGTAAATAAAGAGCCTCTTGATGCAGGCGAAAGAGGAGAGTAAAAAGCTGGCTTAAAACTCAACTTTCAAAAAACTAAGATCATGGCATCTGGTCCCATCACTTCATGGCAAATAGATGGGGAAACAATGGAAACAGTGACAGCCTTTATTTGGGGAGGGGGGCTCCAAAAGCACTGCAGATGGTGATTGCAGCCATGAAATTAAAAGACGCTCCTTGGAAGAAAAGCTATGACAAACCTAGGCAACATATTAAAAAGCAGAGACATTACTTTGTTGACAAAGGTCCATTTAGTCAAAGCTATGGTTCTTCCAGTTGTCCTGTTGAATGTAAAGGCCCTGACACCAGAGGGCCTCACTTTGTATTTAGAGTGGGCTCCTTTTCTGTTCATTTACAGCCCTGTGCTGCTATATTCTCCAAAATTATCTCCTCCCAATGCATTCACACCACATTAAAGCTTAGGATACAGCTTTTCCACTTTGAGAAACCTTCTTAAAGATATGCTTGCATAGTGTTTCCACTATATATAGGCACTTTCTCTTGGGTCAGCACAGGCACCCCTCCACTTTATCACATCAGGTCTTCCATTACATTCTGTGACTTTTCACATCTTTGCCCTCTCATTCAAAGGGGACACAAGACCACATCACAAACTTTTGCAACAATCCTGTTGCCCCACTGGTAAGTAACAAATTCCTTAACTTCTGTCATCTTCAGTGTTGATATATATTTATGTCCTTATGACCAACCTAGATGGTNCATTACATTCTGTGACTTTTCACATCTTTGCCCTCTCATTCAAAGGGGACACAAGACCACATCACAAACTTTTGCAACAATCCTGTTGCCCCACTGGTAAGTAACAAATTCCTTAACTTCTGTCATCTTCAGTGTTGATATATATTTATGTCCTTATGACCAACCTAGATGGTATATTGAAAAGCAGAGACATTACTTTGCCAACAAAGGTACGTCTAGTCAAGGCTATGGTTTTTCCAGTGGTCATGTATGGTTGTGAGAGTTGGACTGTGAAGAAAGCTGAGCACTGAAGAATGATGCTTTTGAACTGTGGTGTTGGAGAAGACTCTTGAGAGTTCCTTGGACTGCAAGGAGATCCAACCAGTCCATTCTGAAGGAGGTCAGCCCTTAGGATTTCTTTGGAAGGAATGATGCTGAAGCTGAAACTCCAGTACTTTGGCCACCTCATGCAAAGAGTTGACTCATTGGGAAAGACTCTGATGCTGGGAGGGATTGGGGGCGGGAGGAAAAGGGGACAACAGAGGATGAGATGGCTGGATGGCATCACCAACTTGATGGACGTGAGTCTGAGTGAACTCTGGGAGATGATGATGGACAGGGAGGCCTGGCGTGCTGCGATTCATGGGGTCGCAAGAGTCAGACACGATTGAGCGACTGAACTGAACTGAAGCTCGTCTTCCCTCCCTCTTCCTCAAAAGGGCAGGGGTAAAGAACCAACGTTCTAATTTGATGATGAACATAGTGATTTCTGAAATATGTTCAGAGAATGAAGGAAGCAGGCAGGGTCTCTGCTACATCTCTAGGATGTGAATGTTCCTCTGAATAAAGAGGCGGAGTCCAAAATCTGATTCCTGAGGGAAGGCAAAAAAAGGAAGGCATGACTCTCCCTCACAGGGGCTGAAGATAAGAAGTGTGTCTGGCCTCCCATGCCAATGTCTTCATAGTTGGGTGGTGCTACTGGCTGATCTGGCAGAGTCAGTGTAACCAGCTCATATGAACCGCCTGGATATTCCGGAGTTCCTGCGCCAAAACCATTACTAATGGAATCATGCTAATCACTAACAGCAGCTCAAGCATCAACCTGTTTTAGCGGGCCAGAAATGTGAACAGACACAGCTAAAGAGTAGTCCCCTTTATGCTGAAGCTGTTCAGGATGGTCGGCAACACTGGCGGGATCCTAAGGATCTTCCCTTTCCAGCTGTTGGTGCTCCTGGAGGCCATGTGGTTCCCAGTCACATTGGCCACCTCCAGCCTCACAGTCTTTGTTTTCCTGTTGGCCAGGTATGCCTGCATCTGGGAAACAGCCACTTTGAGGTCAATCAGACGAGAGCAACATTTCTCTACTTCTGTGTAGACTGGAATAGATTCTCCCTTGCAGGATCCCTTTCCTTCAGTCTTGGCACTCAGTAAAACTGGACCAGAGGTGAAAAACTAACAGGGAGTGGAGGGTGGGAGAACAGGAAGGAGGCTCAAGAGGGAGGGGATATAGGCACACATATAGCTGGTTCATGCTGTCGTACAGTAGAAACTAACACTGTAAAGCAATTATACTCCAATTAAAAATAAATAAAATGGAAAAAAATAATTAAGAAATCCAACAGCCAACTATTTTCTCTTGAGTTTTCAATACAGGGCTTCTCACACAGTACTGAATAGTTGCATATTTCCTGATGAATGAGGCTACCAAAGGTTCAGATGGAAGCTGAAAGCTAAATGGAAATGCATGCTTTCCAGGCGGTAGTAAGCCAGTGTCTTCTCCGACTCAGGCGCACAGTCAGGTACTCCACCTGCAGGCAGCGGGCACTCTGGGTCTCTAGGCACAGCACACACCCTGGCTCCGCAGCATCCAGCTTCCAGCCCCCTGCCACACACTGAGGCCCTCGTGGCCGCTGTGTGGTGCCCTAGGGGGAGACCCCAGGCACACGTTATGTGTTATCTCCTAATAAATTACTTTATGTTTACACGATTGAGCTATCCCATTTCTGTTCCTAAAAACCATAAAAAGAAATACAACAGCAGCACCAGTCAACATTATATTTACTTATTGCAATCTGTTTATCAATTATAGTGGAATAAATCTAGATTTCCTTAATGTGTAACTATTCAAATTTTTCTTTTTGTTTTCAGGATATTTTGAGAATGTTTGTTTTGTATTTATTAGTTTTTTTTTTTTTTTAATGCTTATTTATTTGCTTTCCTGGGGTCTTAGTTGCCAGATACAGGATCTTCATTGTGTGTGTGGCCTGAGTAGTTGCCCCAAAACAGGGATGGAATCCATGTCCACTGCATTGCAAGGTGAATTCTTAGCCACTGGATCACCAAGGAAGTCCCTATATCAGGGTTTTTAGATGAGATCATAAGGATAAAAAATGAAAATTGTTTCTCAACACCTTATCTTGAAATTTTACATCTTTCCTTCCTCACACATCTTTCCTCCACAAATCAAATAAACCAGTCTAATAAAGATATTTAAATGTCTTTCATTTGCCTTAATATTTTAAACACAGGGATCCTGGGGCAGGAGCAAGGAGCTGCTCAGACTCCTGGTAGGCACTGAAGTAGCCCAGAGATTGGGGCATCCAGGGTGTGATGTGATGAGGGGCTGAGCCTAGTGGTAGAGTGAACGTGGACAGTTGAAAGGACCCTGCAACTAAAGACCAAAGTGCAGTTCCTTAGCTAAACCAAGAAGGAAAATCATCAGAGAGACAAAGACTTCATGATTAATCTCCTTTCCTCACTTACTCACATCCCTTCCCTGAGAAAGGAAGAAGAAGAAGAAAAGGGAAGAAGGGGAACAGGAGAGAGTGCAAGAGGAAGAAAATCAAAAAGTAGTGTTTGACTCTCAGAAAATTCTAGCAGCTTCAGATCATGGAATCCTCCCCCACCAAGTCAACCCTTCCCTTTTCCCTCTTCTACCTGACAATGCAGGAAACTCAGATTCAATCCCTGGGTGGAGAAGATTCCCTTGAGGAGGAAATGGCAACCCAATCCAATATTCTTGTCTGGATTTCCAGACAAGAAGAGGCAGGCTGGCTACAGTCCATAGGATTGCAGAGAATCGGACGTTACTGAGTGACTAAACAACATTTATGCCATATCCCTCAAATGCTACAAGGGTCTTGGCTTTAGGCTTAGAAAACATGACGATGGTGCAGAGGCTCAGAGCTATCAGGAGAATGCAGGGAAGAAAANGCGCGGGGAAGTTATCCAGAGCCCAGGCCCAGGCCTGTTCTCGGTTCAGGCCCGGAGGCAAGACGGGCTCAGGACGTCCCCTCCTCCAACACTGCGCTTCCATGGCTTCAGCCTCCTCACCAGGCCGACACCTCAGTGGGTCTAAGCACAGGGGCAAATGAGTGAGCTAGGGGCAAATGAGTGAGCTGGGTGCGAATGAGTGAGCTGGGTGCGGAGTGTGGCTTTTATAGTGCCTGCCTGACCTTATTTTGGGAAACCCGGGTGTTGATAGGTGGGATCCACACTTATTTGCCTTGCAAATTACCTCGGGGTCCCTGGGGACTGAGCGGATAACTACATCTTTATGGGAGGGGCATGGAAGTTCTGAGTGGTTTATGGTGATTGGGTTAAAGGAGGGGAAGGGGAGAAAATGAGGGTCCCTGGCAGTTTCCATTCACTGGAAGAAGCCTCTTTGCTTGGGAGGCACAATTGGTCAAATTACACTTCAGGTTCTCTTCTTTGAGGAGATGAGAGAGGATGGCTTGGTGTTAGAGACAGGCTCAGCCAGGTTGCCTCTTTGCAAAACCCACAGCTGGTTCATGCTGGAGCTGGGCTGAGATTCCAGGTCCTCTTGCTTTCACTTCAGGAAGAGNTACACTTCAGGTTCTCTTCTTTGAGGAGATGAGAGAGGATGGCTTGGTGTTAGAGACAGGCTCAGCCAGGTTGCCTCTTTGCAAAACCCACAGCTGGTTCATGCTGGAGCTGGGCTGAGATTCCAGGTCCTCTTGCTTTCACTTCAGGAAGAGAATAGAGGAACGCAGTGATCATGTAGGGGTGGGGAAAAGGAGGGTGCGGGGCCTACGTAGAATTCTGATATTTCTATTTCTTTAAGAAAAAAATATTTATTTATGGCTGCACCGGGTCTTCCTTACAGGCCAATGAAGTTGCAGAGAGAACTTGGCTCTTAACACTTTCACTCTTTTTCAGGTTTTCCTGTGGCTCTGTCGGCTCCAGAGTGAAAGGTCTGTGTAGTTTTNGCCTACGTAGAATTCTGATATTTCTATTTCTTTAAGAAAAAAATATTTACTTATGGCTGCACCGGGTCTTCCTTACAGGCCAATGAAGTTGCAGAGAGAACTTGGCTCTTAACACTTTCACTCTTTTTCAGGTTTTCCTGTGGCTCTGTCGGCTCCAGAGTGAAAGGTCTGTGTAGTTTTGGAGCACAAAGTCTCTCTAGTTGCTCTGCCACTCCTGGGATCTTAGTTCTTCCACCAGAAATCAAACCCACATCTGCTGCACTGGTAGGTGGGTTCTTAACCAACCTGGTGTGCCCTGATTTTCATACTTCCAGAGAACATTGAATTGAGTGAACACCTTTTTTTTTTTTAATCATGTCGTTTGTGTGGCCCCTATCCTGTTTATCTGAAATTATTGCCATTGTATCATAAGTGATTCTCATTTGTCAGCTCCCCTTTAGGTGTAATTTTTTTCTATTAATAGCTATTGTATTTTTAGTGTGTTTTTAAAATATTTTTCAGTGTTGCATTATATAATATTTTTCTGCATGCCTCTATATTCGTGTAAAAGGAAATGTGTTCTATTCTGATTTTATTCATTACATTTCACTTGCCAATTTGCAAAATCTCTGTATGAAAATTTCGTCTGCTGCTTCCTTCTCTTGCCTGTTCCCTTCTAATGAGCTTCTGTCATACTTCAGCCTGCACTGTACCCCAGGGACACTCAGATTGCGAAGTCATTACCATAGGGAATTATTGCCATTACCATATGGAATCATCTCTATTGATCAGTGAGACAATTTCTCTAGGATAGGTACCCAGGAGCAGAACTGGCATGTCATGGAAAATGCATCAACCAAATTTAAGGGAGTCCTGCCAGATGATTCTTTGGGAACAATGCAGCATTTATGATCAGGAAGTAGTGCATGAGGATTACAGATTACTCTATGTATATGTACCCCACATATTAATACTTGGAATGACCTAGTATTCTACCACGTGC
>SJYA01002616.1:3744370-3764307 GCA_006410615.1 Neotragus moschatus | reverse complement strand
TGTGATACATTTATCTGACAAAGGGTCTCATATCTAAATATGAATATGTAAGGAATACCTATAAATCAGTACGAAAAAGAGGCTACCTGAATGTCCAGCGACCATTTCAAAATGTGTTCAACATGGTTATTCATGAGGAAAATGGAAACGAGAACCACAATAAGATGCTACTGCATAAGAATGACTAAAATTAAGAAGACTAACAGTACCAAGTGTGAGAAGGACATAGAGCAGTTCGAATTTTGATGTCCTGCAGAAGGGGATGTAAGTTGGATAAGCCACTTCGGAAAACTCTGGAGGTTGAACTCCCCAGGAAGCAAATTCTGTGATGAAGATTAGCGTGTAGGAAGTTTATTAGGGAGCACTTTTGGAACCAACACCAGGGAAAGGGAAAGATGAGGAAGAANCTGGAGGTTGAACTCCCCAGGAAGCAAATTCTGTGATGAAGATTAGCGTGTAGGAAGTTTATTAGGGAGCACTTTTGGAACCAACACCAGGGAAAGGGAAAGATGAGGAAGAACAGAAGGGAGCTTTGGGCAGAAAGAAAAGCTGGGCTACAAGGCAGCCTCAGGATAGACGCTCTAAAGCTGGGATAGATGACCATTCAGAGTTACTCTGAGGTGGGGCAAGGGACCTCAGTTTATACCCCTGACCAGTCATTAATCCCTGGAGAAGGGAAAGGCTACCCACTCCAGTATTCTGGCCTGGAGAATTCCATGGATTGTATAGTCCATGGTGCTGCAAAGAGCTGGACACGACTGAGAAACTTTCACTTCACTTCACTTCAGTCATCAGTGACTGATAAGTCACTGGATGTGGGCTGGCTTGAGAAGAATGTGTGACCTTGTGTGACCTTAGGAGGAAGGAGGTGTCCCTTTCCTTAGCCAAGGCAATCCCGGAAGAGGGTTGACCTCCAGCTACACACCCAACAGCTAGGAAAATAGTCCTTCAGCTCTGAAGAGGGGTCTGAGGGGCACATCATAGCTTCACCACAGTCCACCGCTTGCACTGCTTGGATTCACTTCGTAAAGTTCTGAATTCATTTCATAAACTCTCCAGAATTCTGATGGACTTCATTTGGCACAAACTGCAGTCTCTGCTGTTTCAGCTGGGACAGATACCTTCCTCATACCCTACACCCAATCTTCCTTTTGCTCCCAGTTATCCCCTCTGCTAGTCTCAGTGGCTTATCTGAAGCTATGATGCAGACCTTCATTCTCACGTCTTGGTTACCACCCCCTTCTCAGGCTATGGTTATCACACTCATCATTTTACCACTGAAATTTGGCATGGGGTATCAAGAGGCACTAAATGGGTTGCCTGCATGTCAAGTATATTCCTCTCTGCCCTCCTCCTGGTGACCTGGGACAGTTGTTTCTCCCAGAATAGTGACTCCTTTTCTCGCCAGTTGCTCTCCCAAGAGAGAGAGCAGCAGCCCTAGCTCACTGGTTCTCTTGCGTGTCCCCTCCTGGAAAGTTCCAGAGCCTCTAAGCCTGCAGAGCCCAGAGCTGCAGGGAAGGAGGGCACAAAGTCTCTCAGTGCATCACTGGGAGTCATGTTCCATGAGACCTTTCCTCCTTCCAGTCCTTGGTTCCTGCCATTGTATTCAATCTGCTGGGGACACAGCACCATAAAGAAGTCACTAATTTAGGGCATACAATGTGTCCTAAAGGATGATGTCACATCATTGCAAGGTACCATTTCCAAATTTGCACTTTGGCTGTTCCTTCAGTAAATCTTCCATCACTCGATTGGCCTAGCTGCTCCTGAGTTGTATGGCACTTGACATAATCAGGTGGATCCCACTCGCACAGATTCTCTGCTGTATAGTGATGACTTACTCCATAAAACTTTGATAGTAGAGTTGGCTTGGACTCTGTGGGCAGGAAAGAAAAACCCATATCTGAGTATGTGTCTGTTATTGTCAGTGAAGTACTTCCCCTTCCAGGATGGCAGAGGTCCATTGTAATAAACCTGCCACCAAGTGACTGGCCCATTTGAAGGATGGTGCCATATCAGGGACATATCCTTGGTCCCTGAGCCTAGCAGCTTGGACATTCAACAGCAGCATGGGCAAGGTCAGCCTTTGCAACGGGGAGAGATGCTGTTGGTACCATACAGTCTTCATCCTACCATGATTACCGTATTCATACGTGCATTGTACTGGCGCTGGCATGGCCAATGTTATTAACGTGAAATACTGAAGTCTCCGTGTTTCCAGCTCGTTTCCACGTCTATCCACATCCCTCTGCCCTCTTACTTGTTCCTTGTCCCTGACCTTCCCATCTGTCTCCTCCCACACCTTTGATCTGCTGGCTATGGCATCTGCCCCTGCGCATGGGCCTCTCCGTAAGTTCTAACTTCTGAGCGTTTCTCTTGTCACACAAAGTAGATGGCCAGGTTCACTGCCAAGCTCTGCTCTTTGAGAGGATATTCCCTCACAACTACCTTCAGGTTCACCCAGATTTGGCTTAGATCCTCATCCAAACCTGGGCTTCCTGGGTGCACTAGTGGTAAGCCAATGCTGAAGACGTAAGAGAGGTGAATTTGATCCCTGGATTGGGAAGATCTCCTAGAGGAGGGCATGACAACCCACTCCAGTATTCTTGACTGGAGACTCCCATGGACAGAGGAGCCTAGTGGGCTACAACCCGTAGGTTGCAAAGAGTCAGACACAACTGAAATGACTTAGCATACACGCACACACTCATGTACATCCAAACCCACCCATCTATGAACTTAGGCTTCTTTCTCTTTGTTACCTGGTCATAATGGATCCCCCACATAGCCATAGGTATGAGCTGGAGGGAAAACACTTTTCAGCTGCAGCCATTTCCAAGGAGGGCTGACAGCTGGCTCTCGTCCCAGCAGCCAAGAAGAATGTCTTGAAGGAGAATGAAGGATGTGCTGTAGCGTCCAACAAAATTATCAACGGCGGCTAGAGATATAACTACCTTATCACCCAGACATTCCTCTCTTAGGTAAACATGGAAGAGAAATGAATGCCTTTGTCCAACAACAAGAAAGAAAGATATAGCAATTTTCATAGCAGCTTCATTCCTAACGGCCCCAAGCTGGAAACAACACAAATGTCTATGAGCAGGAGAAAAGATGAATGAAACAGGAGTATCTTCACACAATGGAAGAGGAAACCACAATATAAAAGAACAAGCCGCTGATGGATACCAGAATGTGGTTGAAACTTACAGACATTACGTTGAGTGAAAGAGCCAGAACCCAAAGAGTATATACTGCCTGATTTCATTTCTGTACCTTACCAAGAACAGGCAAAACTCACTTATGCTGTTAGAAGGAAGAACAGTTTTTCGTTCAGGCAGAGAGGTTGGTGGGTATTGCCTGAGAACTTTCTGAGGTGGTGGGAATATTTTGTATCTTGATCTGGAGATTGGTTACACTGAAATAGATATATGCATATAAAAGTTCATGAAGCTATGCAGGTGAGATTTGTTTGTGTCCTTCACACATTACACTTTTTATGTATTTTATACTTCAGTTTTTAAAAACCAAAAATAAGTAACATATGCAAGTGAAACAAGAAAATAAAAGTGAACAATAAAAAAGATATGACACCTTGGCTATGACCTTCTTAGCCATTTCTTAATAGGCAGAACCTCAGGGCAGAAACACTGTAAATTCCACTTTGCCATCAATATGTTACATAGAATTACAGTGTTGTGGATTTACCTGATGTGATTCTTCTTTCGATCTTGGGGTTCCTGCTCAACTGTCCTTTCTAACTGCAGCAGTGTCTTCTCTCTGACCTTCCTGGAATAATTTCCATTTCTGGAGCAAACTGCATTCTGCAAAACATAAACACGCTCCAGCTCCTCTCCCTCCACTTCTAAATCGTCTCCTGTGGCTGGTGTCCTCTGTCTTTTCTGTTGGAAGCATTTGATGTCACTATTCCTCAGCTATTTTCAATTACCCTGTCACTTCCCTTTCCCCATCCCCCAAGGCTTTCTGTGTGTGAATGATTTAGCGAGACTCAGTAATCAGATATTTAAAGGGACCAGCTTTTTTCTTCTACAAAAAAATTAAGCCCAGTTAACACCACGATAGGAATTCTGCACAGCCTTGTTCCCATGGTGAATATGTCAGGCAATGATTTATCTGCTGGAGGTAGGCAGGTGTGACTGAAGCATTCGAGTTATTTAACCATTTTCTTCATCTATAAAATAGAGAAATGATGGGAGGTAATAGGATTGCTGTGAAAATTGTGCCACTAGATAGTAGACACTGAAACAGCTTCTGACAGTGGTGAGTGCCTTAATGAGAATTCTGATCCGAACCATGATACTCACNACTGAAGCATTCGAGTTATTTAACCATTTTCTTCATCTATAAAATAGAGAAATGATGGGAGGTAATAGGATTGCTGTGAAAATTGTGCCACTAGATAGTAGACACTGAAACAGCTTCTGACAGTGGTGAGTGCCTTAATGAGAATTCTGATCCGAACCATGATACTCACTGAGCAGGCGCACAACACTTCCATGGAAACCGACAGCAGCCGGAAAATGTCTCCTGTGTAAGTAAATGCACCTCACTTGAGAAGGTCGAGTTCTAAACAGGAAATGGTCTCCCGTTGTTAACAGGCAAAACGGAATGATTTAAGTGATATGAAGAGAATTCCTTTAAAGACTGAGCTGAATTAATTATTAAAGATGTACATGATGAGAAGGCAGGATAATATCTAGGAGTTTTAAATTATTTATACTTTATTGCCCTCAGTCAATGGGTGTCTGACATGTCTCATCTTCTGCTGGGGGATTCTGCAAAATGCTCTGGGCCCAGAATATTTCCTGATAATGTACTTTCCTGAGAAGATCTTGAAGCACCTTACTAATTTGAAATAATCAAAGTGCCTTAAATTCCCTGTCATAAAATGATTCTGCTTTGGGGAATACCTTCTCTCAGTTTGCAGATCGTATCTTCAGTGTAAAGATGTGTGAAATGGAAGCGCTGTTTGCAAGGGACAGGTTAGTTCTCTATGTACAATCAACTCTCCCCCATTTCTGAAAATCTTGATATGATGATAAAAACAATGTGAAGAAGACTTCCCTTTCCAGATGTCCCTTACTGTTGCTTCTGCTTCTGTTATCTTCTGGTGCCGTGGTGTTCCAAATAGTTCTAATACACCCATGTAATATATTGTGGGGATAAAAGTTAACTAGCTATTAGTTGTCATGGGATCTCTTGAGCACCCCCAGATTCCCAACCTTGCTCTGCCTTCCCCAGGATAAATGATGTTGGGGTCCCAGCAAAGGCCAAGTGTCTCAGATAGGTTGTAGAAAAATCTGATACATCAATTATTTATTACATCAATTTTCCTCAATGTTCAGAGTCCTGGTTGTAAGAAATAGCCTAAAGCTAGGATTTGGGGTGAATGTGGGGTGGTGAAAGTGGCAGAGAAGGATGCAGCAAGGTTAAACTGGGCTTCACTTTGATCTCTGTCTCCTGATAAAAAGGTTTCTACTCTAAGAATCTCTATGTCGACATGCTTACCTTGGTTGGTATCCTTTGGATTAAGGAAGAAACTAGGAATTTGAGAGAGCTGATTAAAAACCCTAGTCAGGGGCCAACCATAGCATGCACTTAACCCTCTTTTTGTCATCCTGCCATCATCTCTGGAGAAGGCAATGGCACCCCACTCCAGTGTTCTTGCCTGGAGAATCCCAGGGACAGGGGAGCCTGGTGTGCCATCTATGGGGTCGCACAGAGTCGGACACTGAAGTGACTTAGCAGCAGCAGCAACCATCATCTCTGAGCCTCTAACTTCTTAACCTTTGGGCCAGCTACAGTTGTGCTGACGGATTCTAACAGGGTCTTTGGATTAGTATAAAATATAAGAGGAAAGGCCAAAAGTTCTCAGTCCTCACGCTCAGGCGTGCCTGGTGAGGCTTGGGAATCCAAACACCATCTTCCTTCCCTTCGGGGGGTTCGAACAGCCAGGAAGCAGAGGAGTGGCTCTGCTTGGGCAGGGTCTCGGCAATGCTCTGGGTATGATGTGTCTATTCCCTGGAGTGGGGTGGGGTCCAGAAGCTGATTGATTGAGATGATTGAGATGATCTGAGTTAGTTCTATCTCAGCTGCAATCTTTTGTTTTGCATTAATTCCCCAGCTCTTGAGATCTTTTTTCAGATGAATTAATTGAAAAGAACACCCCCAGATTAATTAGTGCAGGTGGTTCTTACTGTCCTCTAAGTCAGAGTGGTGGCTCTCATTCTCCCTGTGGGGCCATAACAGGTCCCGGCATTTCCCGCCTTCTCCCTGTCCTCTCCTCCTGTTTGGCTTGCTTTCCAGATCCTCTGCATTTCTTTTCACAAGCTCTCTGACTGTTCTTAATTCTATATTCCGGTCAATGACAATTCCTGACCTGCTACTGTTGCTGTTTATGGGAGCTCTGGTTGTGGCCTCACCAGGATAGAGGCCCTTGGCTCCTGTCCGACCAACAAGCTGGCTGATCCCTTCATGTCACTGCAGGTCTTTTATAAGCTTCAGTGTCCCCTCTCCTCAGAGACCTTAGGAAATCTTCTGTACCTTTGCCCTCATTCTCGGATGGTGTATTAAATCTGTAGGGGTGTTTTCTGGCTAAATCTCAGCCTTTTTCCTTTCCCCCATACTGGGAGGAAACTTTTTCTTCAGGAAGAGGCCTGCTGGTTGTTCCCCACCCCCAATTNATTTGGAACCAGTCTGTTGTTCCATGTCCAGCTCTAACTGTTGCTTCCTGACCTGCACACAGATTTCTCAGGAGTCTGGTCAGGTGGTCTGATCTTTCCATCTCTTGAAGAATTTTCCACAGTTTGTGGTGATACATACAGTCAAAGTCTTTGGCATAGTCAATAAAACAGAAATAGATATCTTTTCTGAAACTCTCTTGGTTTTTCGATGATCCAACAGATAATATGCCTAGAAGGAGTTATACAAATCAGCAATTATTTTCAATTTTGATAGTTTAGCAACAATTCAGTGAAGAAAGGAACTCACACCCCATATTTTAATACATGTGTGTTCAGAGATTTGAAGAGATTAGAATAAGTGAAAGTAAACTGCACACTTTCCTCCAGCCTCCTTATAATACTCTCTATAAGAGTCTTTTAAATACTTAAATAAATAATCATTCTAAAGTTTTTCACATCAACAAAACTCTCTGGACCATTTGAGGAAATATTTCCCACTTTTCTAAATGATAATAAAATAAAAGTCATATTATCTGGACACAATTGAGAGACTGGCAGAAGAATATTTTAATTCTATGTAAAAAGAATAAAGTTCACTCATTAAAAAGTCATTATAATTTCTGAAAAAGAGAAAAAGACAATCTACATGAGAAAATTTAAGCCCCAATTAAAATAATTATAGCATCAAACCATTCAACATTTATTTGTTGTTCAGTGAAAGAAATTTCAGCCAAACTCCTTAGGAGAACAGAGACCACAGTAATTTCCATACCTTGGGATGGGCACCTGGTTTAGAAACTGGAAGAAAAAGTAGCAGCCTTTCTATAAATAGAGACGTTTTAGAGTAAAGAGGTGAAATTTGCAAGCTTATGGGAAACAGGGTGGGCCAGAAAGACAGGTTGAAAATTGGAAGAGATGCAATTCCAAAAAAAGATTTTTTTTCGTTAGCCCTCAAATTCACCTTCTTTCACTCAATTAAAGGAAGAGTAGAGGAATCTAGAATTGTAGACCTGCATGATTTCACAGTGGTTGGATTCCTAGAACATAATCTGAGTGACTCTAAAGCAAAAAATATCAAAACTGCAGCTCAGTCCCTTCTGAACTCAAACAGAAACAAGATTAGAAAGATTAAAAAAAAAAAAAAAAGGCAGCTGTCCTAGATATGGAAATTTAGGTTAATCACAAGTGAACTCAATTTAATTACAGCTGTAGTCCAGTTTGAAATAACTTAACTTTAACAGCAATCTGCATAATTAGCTGCTCACTTTCTGTAAAAGACCCAAAAAAACCTTCTGCTGTTTGTTTGTTTTGTACACAATGTCTGGAATACAATCAAAAATTCTAAGACACCCATGGAAATTGTTCTCCATAATCAAAAGAAAGCATTCAATGGAAGACGAACTATGGTGACCCAGTTAATTAAAAATCAGATAGGACTTTAAAACAAATATTGTAAATACATTTTTGAATAACAAATTAGGTGAGAACCTGGCATATTTTAGGAAAGAAGAACCAAAAGAGTGCTATAACTAAGTGAAAAATACTGTATTTTCATTTCAAAATTCACTGGATAAGATTAACAACAAATTGGACACTGCAAATGAAAAGCTTAGTGTATCTGAAGATAGAGTAACAGAAATTATCTAAACTGAAACAGAAAATTAAAATAGTTTGAAAAAAAGAAAACATCTGTGGTTCATGAGAGATTTAAATGGTGTTGCACATTTATAATTGAAGTTACAAAAGAGTAAAGAGTAGAGCAGAAAATACTGGAAATTACAGCTAAATATTTTTGCAAATTTAGTGTTAAAGCATCCAGTACAGGTGCAGGAAACTCAACAAATTCCAAACACAGTAAGTATTTTTTAAAAAGCCACATCTTTAAAATCACAGTTTAAAAGAAACTAAATGTCACTGTCAACTTGCTAAAATCGAGTTTTAAAAGGGCTAGAGAAAGAAAGTATTAGTACATAAAGAGGAATAAGGATAAGCATAACAGCACGAAATGACATCTTTAAAGCACTGAAAGAAACCTGCCTAAAGTTTCATATTCATAAAAAGTCTCTGTTAAAAATTAAAGTGAAATAGAGGCATCATGAAGGCTGAGAGAATTTTTTCCAATAGATCCATTCCATCAGTTCAGTTCAGTTCAGTCGCTCAGTCATGTCCGACTCTTTGCGACCCCATGAATTGCAGCACGCCAGGCCTCCCTGTCCATCACCAACTCCCGGAGTTCACTCAGACTCACACCCATCGAGTCAGTGATGCCATCCAGCCGTCTCATCCTCGGTCTTCCCCTTCTCCTCCTGCCCCCAATCCCTCCCAGCATCAGAGTCTTTTCCAGTGAGTCAACTCTTTGCATGAGGTGGCCAAAGTACTGGAGCTTCAGCTTCAGCATCGTTCCTTCCAAAGAAATCCCAGGGCCGATCTTCAGAATGGACTGGTTGGATCTCCTTGCAGTCCAAGGGACTCTCAAGAGTCTTCTCCAACATCATAGTTCAAAAGCATCAATTCTTTGGCACTCAGCCATTCCATAAGAAGCACTTACTAAAGTCTTCAACTTGAAGAGAAAGTATACTATATGGGAGCTTGGATTTACAGGGGGGAAAGTGGAAATGGTAAATATGTAGGCAGATTCAAGCTACTGTTCTTTTAAAATCTTTCAAAATAATTATTTAAAGTGAAAAGACTGCATTGTGGGGTTTATAACACATGTGGAAGTNCATTCCATAAGAAGCACTTACTAAAGTCTTCAACTTGAAGAGAAAGTATACTATATGGGAGCTTGGATTTACAGGGGGGAAAGTGGAAATGGTAAATATGTAGGCAGATTCAAGCTACTGTTCTTTTAAAATCTTTCAAAATAATTATTTAAAGTGAAAAGACTGCATTGTGGGGTTTATAACACATGTGGAAGTATAATATATGACAAAACCAAGGGGAGGAAGGGTGAATGTAGTTTCCTACATCATGTATGAAGTGGTATAACATTAATTAAAGATAGACTGAGTGAAAATATATATATATTAATTTCTAAAGAAAATGTTTAATAAGGAAAGAGTATAGCTAAAAAGCTAATAGAAGAAATAGAGAAAATTTTAATTACTTGATTAAAGTGATACCAATTTCCTGCTTTAGATATATCTTATAATTGGTATTAATTTTTCATCATTGCTGTAACAAATTACTGCAAACATAATGGCCTAAAACAACTGAAATTTATTATCTTACAGTTCTCGTGGGGCTTAAACTAGATGTCAGCATGCCTTTTTGGAAGCTGTAAAGAAGACTCTGTTTCCTTATTTTCTCAGCTCCTACACACTGTTCATCCATCATTCCTTAACTCTTGGTCTCCCTCCTCTATCTTCAAAGCCAGCGACTCTCTGACCCGTCTCCCAGTCATCACACTTCTCTCTCACTGAGTGCAGATGGTAAAGTTTCTCTGATTTTACCGGTTTATGTGATTATGGTTATATTGGGTCCACATGAATAATCTCCGTAAATCAAGGTCCTTAGCCTTTATCACATCTGCAGTTTCTTTTACTATACAGTATAAAGTAGCATACTCACAAGTTCTAAGGCTTGGGATCTAGACGTCGTTTAGATCATCGTTTAGACATCATTTTCTGTCTGATACAGTTGACATATCAGTAAGACATAAACATAGGCTCAAGTTTAGAAACTAAACCCACTTAGTAATAGGCTTAATGATAGGATCTGCAAAGTCACAAAGTGCATCAGTGCAGAGGCATCAACATATGTTGGAATATCTAGTTCTCAGTGTGGATCTGCAGCTTACCTGAAGACAACAGCAGTATACTCATCAGAGAAGACTAATCCAGAAGAAGAGAGAAGGGGCAAAAAAACTACCATTCAAAATGAGACTGAAAATCTAAATATTACAACAAAAGGCAATGCTCAGAAAGACAACCAGCAAAATATACAATCAGAATGTTAATTTACTAAGGATAAAACTAATTTTGTTGGGCAAACTGACAAAGAATTTTTAATCATATATTATGGTATTGAAATTGATAAAGTTATCTTACCCATGGAAAAATTAATTTAAAAGTTTAGAGCAAAAGGGATAAGCATGAAGTGGAAAATACGACATCAAAAACAAAATGTGGGGGAGGGGAGTAAAAAATGTGTTTCTCTTAGAATATATTTAAATTACTACCAGTTCAAATCTAGTGGATATAATTATGGGTCAACATGTATGAACTCCATGGTAACCACAAATCAAAAACCCAAAATATATACACAAAACCAAAAAGAAATCCTTTCTTACGTAAGCATACTACAAAAGAAAATCATCAAACCACAATAGGAAAAGCAAAAAGAAATGAACAGAGAAGAACTTCAAAAACAACTGGAAAATGCTTAGTGAAATAAGTCAGACAAACCCAAATGCTAAATGATATCACTTATATTTGGAACCTAAAAAGTAATACAAATGAATGTCTATGTAAACATTCATTTACATAGATATATAACTGACTACATCTGAGTCTAACTCAGATGGAAAATGAACTTTTGGTTACTAAAGGGGAGGGGATAGGAAGGAATGAATGAATTAAGGATATTAGCAGATTAATAGATACAAACTATATATAAAATAGATAAACAGCAAAGGTATACTGAATAGCACAGGGAATTATACTCATTATCCTGTAATAACCTATACTGGAATATAATTGGCAAAAAATATGGCATCACTAGGTATATTCCTGAAACTAGTATAATATTGTAAGTCATTTCTGCTTCAGTTTTAAAAAGAGTGAGAAAATATAAAAATTTTTAAAATAAAGACTTTAAAAATTCAAACTTGTAAAAATTAAATAAAAATATGTTATACTTAAACAGTTAAGTTTTTAAAAAGCATAGGGGTGAGAGTGTGTCCAATGTAAATCTCATAGGAATACAAGAAAAGGATAGATTAAACAACGTGAAAGTAAGAAGTGATTTTTTAAAGGATAAATATCACAAAATATAAAATCATGGTAAAACTGTAATCATCAAAGGTGAAGACTTAATTCTAAAAGCAAGAACAAATAGCAAACTATTGTTTTTCTATTTGTTTTAAATAGAACAAAAATGGGACAGAAACTAAGCTGTGAATATAGAAATTGCACCACTACACTAAGAGAAATATTAAAACAGAAAATTAGAGAACAATTATGCTTCTGAATATAGATGCAAATATCCTTTTGAAATATAGCAAACAATTCAGCATAGTGTTTTTAAACAACAGTATAATGAACAAACAGGGTTTACTCAAGGAGCAAAGATGGTTTGTATTCAGGAAGTCTATCAAATTTAATATACTGTATTAACAGAAGAAAATAGAAATAACATATAAAGCTCTCCAAAGTTACCCACATACAGCATCTCAACACTAAACGTATTTGGTAAAATATAATATTAAACTTTTTTATTAAAACAAAGAAAAACAAAACCATTCAGTTCAGTTACTCAGTCGTGTCTGACTCTTTTTAACCCCATGAATCGCAGCACGTCAGGCCTACCTGTCCATCACCATCTCCCAGAGTTCACTCAAACTCACGCCCATCGAGTTGGTGATGCCATCCAGCCATCTCATCCTCTGTTGTCCCCTNAGAAGAACTATTCTACCAGCTGTATGAATATTTACATGCCTCACCTTCAGCTCCACAACCTCCCTGTACTCTGACCCTCGTTGCTGGATACTGAAAGAGGTCCTTGGTGGCTGCTCCTGACCAATAGAGAGATGAATTGAACAGTATCTCAAAGAGTATGTCAGTATCTCAAAGAGTATGTCCAAGAGTCTGACACGTGGAGGGGATTTTAATAAATGTCAGATGAAAAATAGAAATGAGTTGAGGACATCGTGTGCCCTGCATCTAGATGAATACGTAACTCTGGATCTAGGTGAAGAATAGTGGTCCTTAGCTATGGTAGGGCTGGAAAATACTATAGGACAGGCTTTTGGTTTTGTGTTTTTAAAGTTCCACGTTGATTCCTCTCACCACACAAGCATCTTGCTTGTGAGAATTGGCCAGAATGACCTCGGAGGGCCTCTGCTCTCCTTTCATTCTATGAATCTTGGTCTCAAACAAAGTGAATCAGATGGGGTCACCAGTGCCAGGGACCACTGGGTACACCAGGGATGTATTTCACAGGAAAGCCTATCATCCTCTTTCAGAGAGCAACTGTTTTTTCCTCATAATGACTCTCTTGCCTTAAAGAGATTCTTTGTCATCAATTTCTAAGAATCTCAGTGACCTACGTAAACATTCAATGGATTGGCCCCAGGAATTATCAAAATAAAAAATCATTTTCCTTTTTGTCCGAAGGTTTAAGAAACCAATGCTGTCAGTCCCAGAAAGTTGAACGTGTGTCAATATACATGATTACTCCTGTCAAATCAAATATTGAGTACATTCAGTGCACGCCACCCTGTGCTAGGCCCCAGGGACCCTGCAGTGAAGAAAGACCTACATCTGCTCACCTGGATCTTCAGGGAAAAAGAAAATCATGGGACATTTTCCTGAAACATAGAAGATCAAGCTTTCCCAGTGGCCCATGCCGTATTTTATGTACTGTAGGTGTGTATACAGGGTCTCATCTGATTTCTCCTACTGGACTGTAAACTCCTTGAGGGCACGAGCAGCTTCATATTGGTGCCCTTCCTCAGAGCCCTCTGCTATGCCTTCCTGGCGCCAGCCTCCTAGCTCTGTGACATTCTCTTCCCATGGGTGTAACAGCTGACACATACTGAGGGCTTACTGAATGCCACCCTCCTATCCACGACCTTGCCTTACCCAAACACCAACCCTAAAGGAAGCTGCTATTATGGGCCTCCACTAACACTGTTCTTACCTGGGTCTACATAGCCCAGTGTGACCTGTTTCCAGCCTTAGCTTTCCCACCTGCCCCCACTTCTCCTTGCTCACAACCTCAGCCACACCAAGCATGCCCCCACCTTGCTCTTCTCTCTACCTGGAATGCCCTCCCCCTAGACTGTCAAGTGGGCTCTCTGCCGAATCACCTGAGTCTCTGCTCAGGGCTGCCTCCTCAGAGAGGTGTTGCCTGACCACCTGATACGGCAGCCTATGCCTTCATTCACTGTCCACTCACCCTGCCCTGTTCTTCTTCATAGCACTTATCATTGCCGACGTGTTAGGTTTCCTTGTTAATATCCATTTGTCAGTATCTGAATGCCAGCCTCACTTGTGAGGGCTTTTGTCTGGTCCAGTGCTGGAGCCCTAGCACATAGCCTGTGCTGGGCATAACATGGGTCCTCAGAAGTGTTTGTTAGATAAATGAGTCTCCATTTTACAGAGGATGATACTGAAGCGTAGAAAGATTAAGTGACTTATTCAAAGCCACATCACTAGAAAATGTCAGAGGTGGGATCTGAACCCATGTCATCTGGTGCCAAAGTCTGTATTCTTAAAACTCTGCATGTATGTTTATCTTTCGTTCTTCTCACAGAGTGCTCAGATTCTCCTTGACAGGGACTATTTGGTTTCTATCTTCCATCTATTCCTAAATGTCAAAGAGTCTGACACATGGAGGGGATTTTTATAAATGTCAGATGAAATATATATAGTCAGCTGATGGATGACTGCTTGAATGGGCAGAGAGAGGCATGTTCAAATGAAGTCACAGTCAGACAGAAACTTGAGGGCCTAAGGAAGGTACTGGGAATAAGAAAGAACTATTCAGCAGAATTATAGTGCCTGTGAGAATGGCTAGCTTATCGCCAGGGAGTTTAGGCAGTGAAAAATATAGTCTATTGAGCAGGTATAATCACTGCATATTCCCTTGTAGCAGCTGGAGCCATTGTCCCGTACCCTGCTGACAGTGTACATGCAGGTTTAAATGCCTGAAATGTTTTGCTAATCTTCCAAAGATTACGATGCACCGGAGCCATGGTTAAAAATGTGCTCATCTTGAAAACAAGAACACGTGGCAAGTTGATAGCCCTGTAAAATAGCCACGAGACTTAATACTGGTTCCGAACATCTACCAGACAACAGGTGCCACATTTAGCTTCCTAAGAGAGTTGGATGTTAATGATCCCAGTGAATTTGGAGGTGCCTGTCCAACAGGAAAGATCTGTTCTGTTACTCAAGTGTAGAACTCTAGACTCTCAAGAGTAAATGATAGTCTGGTAGAAAGCAGTGATAGAAAAGCCAGTTGTTCTATGTTTTAGAATTGATCCCCTTCTTCCTTGTAATATGTTGGTTCCTTTGCGTAGTTCTCCTGCTTTTCTCAGTAGAGGATGCAGGAAGGAGGGGCAACCAGAGCCCTCCCTTGCAGTTGGCCCACGGGAGTCATGACAGTCATATCCTCCCAGCTGGCTAAAGGGGCGTCCACTATTGTGTGGTGGCATTAGGGTAGTGAGCAGTGAGATGCACGTCACCTTTTTCCACCATGGAGATTTGGTCACTTCTGATGCATCCCTTCCACAGGGTCCTTCTTTCCCACCCGTTTTTTACGTCCTCTTTCATCCTGACTCCTCATCGTGTCTTCTTGCCCTTCTCTCATTAGTTCTGCATCAAAGAAAATGTGCTGCTCATCTGGCAGGTATTATACTGGGGAAGCAATATTTCAAAGCGTAACTACTTATCTTTGGAATAGTGCTTTCTAAATTACATTGATGTGTTGCCCAGCCTTTTGAACCCTTATTCTTTCTGTGGGAAAATGCAGCCAATCTCCTGCTGCTACTGCTGCTGCTGCTAAGTCGCTTCAGTCGTGTCTGACTCTGTGCGACCCCATAGACGGCACCCCACCAGGCTCCCCTGTCCCTGGGATTCTCCAGGCAAGAACACTGGAGTGGGTTGCCATTTCCTTCTCCAATGCATGACAGTGAAAAGTGAAATTGAAGTTGCTCAGTCGTGTCCAACTCTTAGCGCCCCATGGACTGCAGCCCACCAGGCTCCCCCGTCCCTGGGATTCTCCAGGCAAGAACTGGAGTGGGTTGCCATTTCCTTCTCCAGTGCATGAAAGTGAAAAGTGAAACTGAAGTTGCTCAGTCGTGTCCAACTCTTAGCGCCCCATGGACTGCAGCCCACCAGGCTCCTCCGTCCATGAGATTTTCCAGGCAAGAGTACTGGAGTGGGGTGCCGTTGCCTTCTCCGAATCTCCTGCTAGGAGATTACAAAGATGGAAGCAGCCGTGTTTTTTTGCTTATCCAGAAGCTCCTTGGAGCCCTGACTGCCCTGCTCTAAAGTCTCCTGAATGGCAAGAGGCAGAAGCCGTTGGCCCTGACACCAGAGGCCACTGTGAGCTCTGCTAGACTGGCACTGAGAGGGGTGTGCTTTCCTTGGTGGTTTGTACTTTGTCCATCATATATAAGAAATAATTCTCTATACTGAATAGTTAAGATTTTTTCCTATATTGTCTTCTAAAAAATCTCGTCATTATACCATGCACATTTTGTCTTTATTCCATGTGGAAGTGATTTCCATGTATGATATGAAGTAGGGATCCAATTTCATTTTTCTATATGAAAAACTGTCTAACCTCCATTTATTATATGGCTCATCCTTACCTTGCTGATGTGTAATGCCTATTGTTATAAATCCCAGTTTCCATATATACACAAGTCTGTTTGGAGATCTCTGGGCTGTCCTAGACATCTTTTTGTCTATTCCTATACCCATACCTTGCTGTCTTAATTTGTATACCTTTATAATAAATCTTTCTAGGGATTAGTGTCTCCCTTCCCCCACCTTGTTTTTCTTCAGAAGCATTATTCTTTGTTCTCTGAATATGAACACACACACACAGATACACACACACAGCTTGTTGAGTTTCATGAAAAACTCAGTTGGGGGTTTGATGAGACTTGCATTAATTTTACAGGTACATTTTTTTATGGAAATGAAGTCCTTTATCACATTGAGTCTTTCTATCCAATAACATGGAATATTGCTTTCTTAGCTCTTCTCATTCAGTAAATTTTAAAAATAATTTTATTTATTTATCTTAAACATGCGTTTGTTTATGTTTGGCTGTGCTGGGCCTTCATTGCTGCGAGGGCCTTTCCCTTGCTGTGGCGAGCGGGGGCTGCTCTCTCGTTGCGGTGCACGGCCTCCCCGTGGTGCTGGCTTCTCTTGTCATGGAGCAGGGGCTCCAGGGCTCATGGGCTTCAGCAGTTGCGGCAAGTGGGCTCAGTAGTTGTGGCTCCTGGGCTCTAGAGCACAGGCTCAGTAGTTGCGGCACACGGGGTTGGTTAGCTCAGCCACAGAACATGGGATCTTCCTGGATCAGGGGTAAAACCCACGTCTCCTGCACTGGCAGGCAGATTCTTCACCAGTGAGCCACCAGGGAAGCCCAGTAAATTTTTATAATTATGATTTTTTTCCAAAAGGGGCATATATATCTGCATTTAAATTTCTTTGGGGGATTTCTGTTGTTGCTATTGTTATTGTAAATAACATCCTTACATAAGTTACATTTAAAATTTTGTCTAATATATAGAAATTCTGTTGATTTTTTAATACTGATTTTGTATATAGCAGCTTTGCTACTAATTCTAATAATTTATCTACAGATTCTCAGGGTTTCTTTGTGAACAATCGTAGTACCGATATATAGTGACAGTTACGTATTCTTTCCAAACCCTTTTACATTTTTTTCCGTCTGCATGGATAAGATCTCTAGTATGTGAAAAGGAGTAATGAAAGCAGATCTTCATGATCTTAGGCATTTAATCATGAAGTATGTTGTTTACTATGACTTATGTTTAGGAAGTTTCTTTTTAACTTTTATCAAATGCTCTTTCTGCATCTCCTGTGATGGTCATATGTATTCACTCATAATTTATTCATATGATGGATTACATTGACCAGCTTTTTAAAGCTTAAACCGAGCATATAATCCTGGGACACCCAACTTGGTCACGATGTTTTCTCTGTCTTTACACACTGCTGAATTCACTTTGTTAATATTTAACTTAGGATTTTTGCATCTACTTTTATCAGTTCTTCTGGCCTGCCTGCTTCCTTCTTTCCTTGTTTATATATGTTACAATGGTAAGTCTAGACTCAAGGAATGAGCTGGGCATGTCCTCTTTTTGTAACATTTTCTTTCACACCTTTATTAAGGTATAATTTCTATGCAGTAACATTTGCCTTTTTAAAGTGTTTGGTTTGATCAGTTTTGGGAAAATGTACACAATTTGCATCCATCATAATCAAGTTTTAATATCTGCCACCCTGAAAACCTTGTAGACAATATGTTCTTGGGTCTGTCTTTCTTATCCAGTCTGTAAATCTGTGTCTTTTGACCGGAGTGTTAGCATTTTCACATTAATGCAATAATTAACATGTCTGGATTTGCTTTTCTGCTGTTTGTTTTCTATTTGCCTCCTTTCTCATTTGTTCTTCTGTGACTGTAAGAATCTTAATTGTAGCTGCTGTGCTACACCTGGGGATGCTTGCTGGAGCAGATTAAGAAGGCCTCAGACATATGGCCTAAAGTCAGTGGCTTTTGTGAACGTGTTCTCTTCTGATCAGAAAAGATTAGAAAGAGTTCATATTTATATGAAATGGACAATGAATATTCATCTCCGGTTTTGCCCTAGGGCTATGTTAACTTCCTCACTCTCTGTCCTAATATATTCCAAAGAGATCTGGACTGTCTAGACATCCTGTGGGACATTGCATTAATCTATTACTGATTAAGAAAAATGAGCAAGAGGAGGTAGTGTGTTGAAATCCATTTAAAACCCATAAGGTTCACAAAGAGAGAGAAAACCCCTGTGACGATTAAAGAGCTTGATGCTTCAGTAAAGTTTTTAGGGAATAGTGGTCAGGAATGTGCTAGAATATTTCCATCAAAGTAAAAGAAAACTGATAGCATTTTGCATCCCCTATCACAAAGAAGGAAGAACAGGGCCTAGCAGGTCATTTGGGTTCTAGAGAAAACCCATTCCATACCTAGGGATATTGCCCAGAATCATATACCTAGTGACACAGAAGGGCTGTCAGGGTTGAGCGTGGCCCAGAGTAGGAAAGCGCTCTGCACAAGTCTGGGCTGTGGTGCAGACAGTCTTCCTATGTAGGTCATACAGTCTCACAGGCTCTATGGTGTTGGAGGTGTCTGCGGTGGGAAAAGATGCAGTGTGGAATTTATGGCTGGCCTCTGTGAGAGAATGGCAATGCAGGCCTCTGGGGTTCTGGAGCAAGGTCATAGCATTTGCAGCAGAGAAATAGACATCTTTTGAAAAGCAGCTCTTGGCATGATATTGGGACCTGGTAGAGATAGAATGCTTGGTTACTTGGAGCACCAAATGACCCTGTACCTGAGACTATCCATTCTGATCTATGGTCTATCAGATCTATTAAATCATACAGTTGGACAGGCCTAGTATCGGTCTACAAGAAAATGGATATGTTCTAAGTCTTCCCAGGTGGCACTAGTGGTAAAGGACCCACCTGCTAACATAGGAGATGTAAGAGATGTGGGTTCTATCCCTAGGTTGGGAAGATCCCCTGGAGAAGGGCATGGCAAGCCACCCCAGTAATCTTGGAGAATCCCGTGGACAGAGGAGCCTGGTGGGATATGGTCTGTTGGGTTGCGCAGAGTCGGACACAACTGACGTGACTTAGCACAGCACACAGTCTAGTTCAGGCCTAAGCAGCGCAGAGAGCACAGGTGACTGCACTGGCAGGTCACCCACCCTTCTGCGTCGCTCACTATAGCTGCAGCAGCAGCCGTCTCCCAGCTCATACCTGTGACTGTAAGGAGGATCTCATATGATTAGCTGAGGGAGGAGGAAAAAGCCTGAACTTGGGATAAAGTTGAGTCATCTCAGATCATGGAAGTAAGATGAGGACTGTGTTATATCCACAATCAAGGGTGACCTTGAAAGAAAGTGAAGAGGGAAAATCTTCCTTGTAGATAGAACTGCAAGTAACACGTGGAGCCTCACTTTGAGCCGAAAGAGAAGCAGCATGGGGCAAGAGTATACGTGCAGATTCCAGACGGCACTCAGCGGCCTGGCTGGCTGGTCTGCGCCCTGGAAGGAACGTAGGAAGATCAAGGCTGTGCTGGTGGAGTCGAGGCTTGTGCATGGACACATGGGAGTGGGAACAACGTGTGAAGATTTCTGCATCACACTTTAACGCCCACCAGAAAGCATCCAACAGAAGAGCCACTGAATAATAAAATAAATAAAATGATTCAGTTAGTTGACATTAACCAGCCTTCATCATTGCCAACTCAGAACTGGAATGACGA
>SJYA01002616.1:3691491-3738621 GCA_006410615.1 Neotragus moschatus | reverse complement strand
AAAAAATAGTAATAATAATAAAATTTAATTTAATTTAAAAAAAGAAAATAAACTCTATACTTACAATAGCATTATAAAGCATAAAATAAATACATTATTTATCAGAAGACATGCAAGATTCTTGAACTGAAAACTATAAACTATAAAACATTGCCAAAACAAATGAAGAAGACATAAACAGAAAGATACACTGCTGTCAGGGATGAGAAAGTCCTGTATTGTTAAAATGTCATTTATCCCCACTTTAATCCAAAGATTCAATGTAATCCCGACTAAAGTTCTGACAGGTTTTTTTGGGTAGAAATTGTCAAGCCAGTACCAAAATTTAGATTAAAAGGAACAAGATTAGTGAAAACAATCTGGAAAAAAATAGCAAAATCAAAAAACTAACATTCCTTACTTTCAAGAGTAAATACAAACCTATAGTAATTAAGACAGTTGGTATTGACATAAGGATAGACAAACAGATCAGTGGTACAGAACTCAGACTCCAGATACAGATAGAGTCAATTGTTTGTTCTTTTTAAAGAAAGGCACCATCACAATTCAGTAGGGAAAGAAAAGCCTTTTCTACAAATGATGCTGGAATAACTAGATAACTGTGCAGCAAAAGAATGTACCTCCACTACTACTTTAGACCATTGTGGTTCAGTCACTCACTCATGTCTGACTCTTTGTGACCCCACGAACTCCAGCCTGTCAGACTCCTTTGTCTATGGGAATCTCCAGGAAAGAATACTGGAGTGGGTTGCCAGTTCCTTCTCCAGGGCATCTTCCTGACTTGGGGATTGAACCCAGGTGTCCCACTTTGCAGGCAGACTCTTTACCATCTGAGCCACCTGGATGTAAGTTCAGATGGATCTTAGAGCTAAATGGCTAAAGTTATGAAGCATCTTAAAGAAACTTAAGAGAACACTTTGTGAACTTAGGGAAGCCAAAGGTTTTTTAGACAGAACATAGGAGGCACTAACCGCACACATGTACACACAAATTACAAATTGAGCTTAATCAACATTAAAAATTTCTGCTCAGCTTTCTCCCAGTCTGAGGCATACTTATCTATTTTCTGACGAAAGAAAAGTTGTAATGAGAATAATTAAAGAACTCTTAGAATCAATAAGAAAACAAGCAACCCAATACAAAAACTGACCAAGGACTTGAACAGACACTTCATAAAAAAGATATGTGAACGATCAGCATGCGCATGAAAATATGCTCAATATTATTGGCCATCTGAGAAGTGCAAACTAAAACCACAGTGAGATTCCATTTCACACCTGCTAGGATAATCAAAATGAAAAAGATGAACAGTACCAAATATTAGTGAGAATATATGTTACTGATACAGTCCTTTCAGAAAATTGTTTCTTTTTTTCAAGTTAAACATACATCTATCCTATGACCCAGAAATTCCTCTCCTATCTATTTACCCAGAGAAATGAAAACATATGCTCACAAAAGCAATTGTGTAAGAATACTTATAGCTGCCCAAATATGGAAGCAGCTCCAATGTCTACCCACAGGAGAACAGACAAACAAGTTATGGTACATTCATACATGGAATCTGCTTAGCAATAGAAAGAAATAAATTACTGAAACTTGTAAGAAAATGGCTGAATCTCAAAAATATTAAGTGGAACAAAAGAAGTCAGACATCACAGAGTACAAACTGTACTGTGATTCTATTTATATGAGGTCCAAGCTAATCTATGATCATAGAAATCCAAATAGCAGTTGTCTCTGGGAAGGACTAGGGGATTGACAAGGAGGAGACTTTAGGGAGCATTTTGGGGTGATGGAGATATTCTCAGTCTTGAGGAGGGTTTAAATTAATTGGGTTCATACATTTGTCAAAACTCATCATACAGTTGAGGTCTGCGCATTTGTAACTGAAAGGTGTGCATGGGGGGTCTGGCTGCTCACCCCTCAAAAGCCAATAAACAGGCCAGGTTGGTGGAAAGGAAAGTTTGCTTTATTTCAGATGCTGGCAACCTGAGGGGAGGCTGGCAGACATCTGTCCAAAGGCCGACTCCTCCACTGACAAGCAGGGGGTGAGAGCATTTATGGATAGAGTGGGGTGGGGGTCTACAGACAGAAACATCTCTAACAGTCATCTTAAAATTGGTCATCAGTGGTCTGACTAGCATCATCTTGGTTGTTTTAGGTACAGTTAATCTTCAGCTCCAGGGTGTGCTTGTTCCCATTTCTTTGTGGTCAATTCTCAAAACTGTGGTAGCTCAAGCCCTGGGTACAGCCCAGTCATGTCTCTGCACCTGGTGTTTTGATATCTAGCTCACAGGATATGGCTCAGAATATTATCGATAGCCCTTGAGGAAGAAGTAAAGGTCCTTAACGATGCTTAATGACTGTATTATTATTACTTAGTTCCCTTAGACTCTTTTCCTTTGTTTTAGCATTTCCCACTTCTCTGATTAAACTTATTATTTGACTAAAATTTTCCATAGGCAAAAGGCAAGCAAAAGACATGGTAGGCTGGGGGTTGGGGGGCAAGTCCTGCTCCCTTTCACATTTCTACTTAGATAAATTATAGCTGATTTTCCTCTAAAGAAAAGAACAAGAAAATACTGAGTTTCTGCTGTACATCAGGCATTGTTCCAAGTGCTGGGATATACCTGTAAACAAACTGACAAAAATGTTCCTGACCTTGTGAAGGTTAATTCTAGATTAGACATTGGATATATAAGTAAAATCCCAGTGCACTAAATTGAACCTCTGCAATCAAGGTTTCCCCTTGCTGTAGAAAATGGCTTGGGGTGCCACACCTTCTCACCGTTTCCTATTAGCCATCTTGCTGTTTTGATGGTAGATATTCTCAAGATGTGGAGACAGGCCAGTCCACATGGTTGGGAAGTGATGACGCACTGGCATTTGGTATTTCCTATAGGCCAAGATGGGCTCCCCTGGTAGCTCAAATGGTAAAGAATCTGTAACTCGGGAGACCCAGGTTCAATCCCTGGGTCAGGAAGATCCCCTGGAAAAGAAAACAGCAACCTACTTCAGTATTCTTGCCTGGAGAATCCCAAGGACAGAGGAGCCTGGTGGGCTACCATTCATGGAGTTGCGAAGAGTCAGACAGGACTGAAGCAACTAACACTTTCATAGGCCAAGATGTGCTAACTGAACTAAAAAGGGGCCTTGAAAGAAAACCCCTCTAGGCCATATTTCATTTCCACATAAAGCAGGATTCATTCAGTTACAGGCTTTGAATGGGATCCTTGGGGACAAGTTTGGTTTGGGCAGATGGTACAGGGGGGCCAGTGGTGAGGCTGCAGAACCTGTGATCTGGTCAGTCTGCAGAGGCTGGGCCCCAGACTGGCCTATTAAAGCTGTGCTTTACAGAGCTGTCTGGGCAGACTTGAAGGGCTACAGGAGAATAGGCCTCCTGCTAGGATGGAAGTTTAAAACCAGCTACTCCACCTATCCTAGGGGCTGTCAGCTTTTTGTGAGTAGCTGCAAGGAGATCCAACCAGTCCATTCTGAAGGACATCAGCCCTGGGATTTCTTTGGAGGGAATGATGCTAAAGCTGAAACTCCAGTACTTTGGCCACCTCATGCGAAGAGTTGACTCATTGAAAAAGACTTTAATGCTGGGAAGGATTAGGGGCAGGAGGAGAAGGGGACAACAGAGGATGAGATGGCTGGATGGCATCACTGACTCGATGGACGTGAATCAGAGTGAACTGCGGGAGTTGGTGATGGACAGGGAGGCCTGGCATGCTGCTATTCATGGGATCGCAAAGAGTCGGACACGACTGAGTGACTGAACTGAACTGAACTGAAGCTCTTTGTTTTCTCTTTGGAGTAGCTACATCCAAATCTGTCTTAGGCTGAGAAGATAAGAAGTTGACTTGAGAAGATAAAAAGTGGTTGTGCAAACCTCTTTCTCTCTTCTAGTTCTTCCAAGAAAGCTTCGCAGTCATGTACTATTCTAAGGGCAGGGTTCCAAGGTGTCACATGAATTTACATTTTGTTTTGGAGGATGTAGGGATGGGAATGAGAGGGAAGTTACAGGTGGAAATAAACAAGGTGACTTTCAAGGTTCTTTCTAGATGTCTTAACTGTGATAGTGTTGGATGCCTTCTTTTCCTACTCAGAATTTGATAAATTTTTTTTACCATTGCTAATATTTACATAATGATCTATATTTTACAAAGCACATTCCTTATAATATTCTTGGCCAGCTTTATTGAATGTTTTGCGTGTATATGCCTGATTATGTTGGTCAGGTTCCCCTAAATGCAGGCTCTGAGAAATGAGTTCAAGTGCAAGTATTTGAAGTATAGTTGATTTACAATAATATATTTGTTTCACATGTATAGCACAGTGATTCCGTATTTCTACAGATTATACTTCATTAAAAGTTGTTATAAGATAATGGCTATGGAGGCGGCTGCGGGGCGGCTCACTAAGCGCAGACGCCTGCGGCCGGCTCACTAAGCACGGCNAACCCACTCCAGTGTTCTTGCCTGGAGAATCCCAGGGACGGGGGAGCCTGATGGGCTGCCGTCTATGGGGTTGCACAGAGTCGGACACGACTGAAGTGACTTAGCAGCAGCAGCAGCAGCAGCAGCAGTTTGTTTTCTATATCTGAGTGTGTTTCTGTTTTTCATATGTGTTCATTTGTATTCTACATATGTCTCATCATATAGTATTTTACCTTCTCTGTCTGATTTATTTCACTAGGCATAATGTCCTCTAGGTCCATCCACATTGCTGCAAATAGCAAAATGTCATTCTTTTTATGGCTGAGAAATATTCTATTGTCTATATATACCACATCTTCTTTTGTCTGTTGATAGGATGTGTAAGCACTTTTATATTTAGGAGATGGAAGAAAATCTGCTAGGAGAGTAGGGAAGTAAGACAGGGAGAGAAAGTCAGCCAATAAAAGGTGCATTTTGTTGGCTAGTTACAGGTGGAGACATGAGACATGAGCTTGAGTTGCTCTACCTGAGATGGAAGGTTGGTAGTGGTTTAATCACTAAGCTGTGTCTGACTCTTGTGACCCCATGGACTGTAGCCTGCCAGGCTCCTCTGTCCATGGGATTTTCCAGGCGAGAAGGCTGGAGTGGGTTGCCATTTCCTTCTCCAGGCTGTCTTCCCGACCCAGTGATTGAACCCAGGTCTCCTGCACTGCAGGAAAATTCCTTACTGACTGAGCTACCAGGGAATTCCAAGATGGCAGATTACTGGGTGATTTGTATAGTTACCATTAGACATTGGCTGAGGGCTGTTCCCTGAGGGACATTCATTCCCTGGCAAGTTGGTCCCACTTCTTGAACAGCAAATCTGGTCCAGCAGCAAGAAAAATCCCACAGAAAAGAAATGCAGGTGTTGGCAGTTGGAAAATTGCAGGTGGGGCTGATGTTCTCTGAGTATAAAGCAAGTGTGTCACCAACAGCATCCGCCACGGAGCACTGTGCTAAATGCTTCTTATGCATTTTTGACTTAACAGGCACAACTCTGTGACTTGCTGTTGTGGCCTTCATTTTAAAGAGAGGCAACTGAGATGCAGAGAGATTCAGTAGTTTCATCAAAGAGGTTGAATTGCTAATGGAGAGTTGGGACTTCTGACTCNGCTAAATGCTCCTTATGCATTTTTGACTTAACAGGCACAACTCTGTGACTTGCTGTTGTGGCCTTCATTTTAAAGAGAGGCAACTGAGATGCAGAGAGATTCAGTAGTTTCATCAAAGAGGTTGAATTGCTAATGGAGAGTTGGGACTTCTGACTCTAGAACTCATTCTTACTGTGCTGTTCTCCTTTGTGTTTCTTAATTCCTTTAACTACATAATGAACAAGAGATGTGTTTCTTACTTCATATTATAAATGAGGATGCAAAGACTCACTGGGATCAAACAACTTGCCCACAGTCTTCCAGCAAGCTGGAAGGAGAGCCGAGCCAGCTCTCTGAAGACCATGCACACCCTGGTAATGTGCTGCCCANGGACTTCTGACTCCAGAACTCATTCTTAGTGTGCTGTTCTCTTTTGTGTTTCTTAATTCCTTTAACTACGTAATGAACAAGAGATGTGTTTCTTACTTCATCTTATAAATGAGGATGCAAAGACTCACTGGGATCAAACAACTTGCCCACAGTCTTCCAGCAAGCTGGAAGGAGAGCCGAGCCAGCTCTCTGAAGACCATGCACACCCTGGTAATGTGCTGCCCAGCTACAGAATTTAGACTCCCTGCTTGTCTACCTCCTCACTAAGGACTGTGGTATTTATTTTGTGCTAGTCTTTAGAGGGTTTTATTTATAACTCTTTTGAAGTGGGTTTCCCCAAGTCCGTTATCCCATACAATAAGATTTAGAGATTATTGCCCAGATAGGCTCTTCCATCAGCCTCATCTTAGGGAGAAATCAGTTGACTTTCTTGCTTTCAATTTCTAAGGCTTCATTTGTTTGCTTCCTTAATTGAGCAAGTTAGTCCTCTGGTCTTTGAAGACAGGATGCCCAGAGAGGACATAGAACGCGTTCAGGATAAAAATTAAGTGAAGTCCAAGATCAAGGGGATGCAGAGGCTTCACTGCCAATGGTGATGCAGCCATGAAATTAGAAGACGCTTATTCCTCAGAAGGAAAGTTACGACCAACCTAGCAGCATATGAAAAAGCAGCGATGNTTTGTTTGCTTCCTTAATTGAGCAAGTTAGTCCTCTGGTCTTTGAAGACAGGATGCCCAGAGAGGACATAGGATAAAAATTAAGTGAAGTCCAAGATCAAGGGGATGCAGAGGCTTCACTGCCAATAGTGATGCAGCCATGAAATTAGAAGAGGCTTATTCCTCAGAAGGAAAGTTACGACCAACCTAGCAGCATATGAAAAAGCAGCGATGTTACTTTGCCAACAAAGATCCGTCTAGTCAATGCTATGGTTTTTCCAGTAGTCATGTATGGATGTGCGAGTTGGACTATAAAGAGAGCTGAGTGCTTTGAACTGTGGTGTTGGAGAAGAGTCTTGAGAGTCCCTTGGGCTGCAAGGAGATCCAACCAGTCCATCCTAAAGGAGATCAGTCCTGGGTATTCATTGGAAGGACTGATGCTGAAGCTGAAACTCCAATACTTTGGCCACCAGATGCGAAGAGCTGACTCACTGGAAGAGACCTTGATGCTAGGAAAGATTGAAGGTGGGAGGAGAAGGGGATGACAGAGAATGAGATGATTGGATGGCATCACCTATTCAATGGACATGAATTTGAGTAAACCCTGGGAGTTGGTGATGGACAGGGAGGCCTGGTGTGCTGCAGTCTATGGGGTCACAAAGAGTTGGACACGACTGAGCAACTGAACTGACTGAAGATCAAGTGTCTAGGAGGAGATTTTCTGATCAGATTTGATCACAATAAGCCAATCCTACTATGGGCTTGAATCCAGTTCACACTCTTGGAGATTTCTGAGTCAACAGCTACATAGATAGCAGATGGGAATATCTTGTTCTGTACATAGAAGCTCAACCTACAGGGATAAGAATCCAGATAGGATCAAAGGAAATCAGCTGATACCATAGGTATAGGCCTTACCTTCCCCCTCAATGGCCCAAGGAAGGCCTCAATGATGGCTTGAACTCCTCCAAATGGACAATGGGGAGCAAATTCAGGTTTCCAAACTTCTGTCCCACTGGAGGTTGGTCATTGGTTTTACGTCCAGATATCTGGCTTCCCACCTCTGTGGGAAGATGGGTCAGCCATGGAGGTGTGCTGCTTAGATACCCTCTCAAGAGAAATTGCTGCTGAGATGGTACCTGGAAGGTGGCTTCCAGACGCTGCAGATTGGGATCTCAAGCAGAGCTCCTCCTGAGGCCACGTTCTCCCCGATTTGACACCAGCCAGGACTGAGCATGGCAGGGCCTCTAGAGTCATGTTGGAGTGGAAGACAGGTGTGTCACCAACAGCATCCACTGTCTGGCTTCCCACTTCTGTGGGGAGATGTGTCAACCGTGGAGACACATTTGCCATTCCTGTTTGACTCAAGATTCCTGTGATGGGGAAATCATTGATTTGGGGCTCCCTGTCTGCCCAGCTGAGACCTTCTTAGATCTGTCCAGTAGTCTGGGGTCTTCCTTTCTTACCTCTTTCTTTTCACCTGCATGTTCTAAAGGCAATTCCCACCCATACCTGCTCCTTCATGAACATTTGCCCAATAAATCTCTAGCACATCTCATCCCAACTTGGTGTCCACTCTTGGGGTTTCCCTGGTGGCTCAGATGGTAAAGAATTTGTCTGCAATGTGGGAGATGCCAGTTCAATCCCTGGGTTGGGAAGATCCCCTAGAGAAGGAAATGGCAACACACTCCAGTATTCTTGCCTGGAGAATTCCAAGGACCAGAGGAGTCTGGTGGGTTACAGTCCATGAAGTCACAGAGTAACACATGACTGAGCAGCTAACAGAGAGGAAGGTCCACTCTTGGAGGACCCAAACTTACATAGTTGGTACATAGAATGGAGTTTGGGAACTACTTTATTCACCACACAGCTGGCAAAGAGAACACCAACCCAAGTGAAATGTGGGGCATGGATAGTCCCTGGAGTAAGATGGTATGGCTCAGATGCTGAAGATTTCATGGCATGGGGTGGGGAGGGGGGACGTGGAAGAATGTCCTGATGCAGGGAATGCCTTTACCAATACAGTGAGTGGTTCAGGCATTTTAAATACATGAGAGATGATTACAAGAACAATAATAACAATTGCAATATTACAAGGTATTGTATTGATACCCTGTAGAGAAATAATTAGAAACTGAGGGCCACTAACAAGTAATTCAGGCTAAGTGTGAGAGCCAGAAAGCCTCTTCAGACAATTATTGGGTTGGCCAAAATGTTCGTTCCTTCAGATTTTCCATAAGATCTTATGGAGAAACCCAGTGAACTTGTTGGTCAGCTCAATACAGAGAGTTCTTTATCTCCAGTGGAATAATGATCATATCTGAAGGGAGCCTCAGAATCCACAAGTTTCTCAGACATTTAAGTGCTCCACCAAGACAGGGCTGTTATGCTAAGGTCAATACCCTGACTAGAAAAGCCCTGGACCCTGAAGCTTTGCATAAGGATATCTAGGTGAATGTCCCCAAGACCTTTAGCTATGTAGACTCCTTTGGACCATTGAAACTTGGTAAGGCAGCCTGCTGCTGCTGCTAAGTCGCTTCAGTTGTGTCCGGCTCTGTGCAACCCCAGAGACAACAGCCCACCAGGCTCCCCGGTCCCTGGGATTCTCCAGGCAAGAACACTGGAGGCGGCCTACCTCTCTCTCCTTCCCAGTTTCTTTGGACACAGACAATCAGAAGAAGATAAGAACAGAGGAGGAAACTGAAGGCAGTTACTGTAATAAAAGGTCATGATAACTTGCTCAATTACTAGTCTTGGGCTAATACATTGATTTGGGTTCCATTGACTAAAGAGGTGGCCGGATCTCCAGACGGAACGTCCTTACAACAACACAGAAAGTATACACTATAATGACTTCCTTCCTCAAAAAGACTTGTGGTGGTTTACTTGAGTAACTGTACATTTGAAAAGAAGAATACCTAGACATTTCAATATGTGTTAGACCCAGAGTCTCAAGTTAAAATTAACACTCAAAGGCCCAAAGTGTTTTTATAACTCCCTAATGAATGGAGACTAGGTTAGTTGGGTTTTCAATGGGTTCAAGGGTCCACAGACCTATACTTGGTTGTTGAAATAACCCTTACTTTAACCCCTGGCCTGTGGGTAAGAGCTTGCATGGTGAGAAGGTCAAGGGGCAAATTCTGGAGTTAGTGAAAACACTATCAGGCCCAAAGGTTTTGTGTTTTGGTTTTTGAGAGAAAGGAGATGGATGATGAAGATTAGGACAACCATTTAAGATATAAAGGATGCAGGGATGGTCGCCCTTATATTTCCATCTAATTGACCAGTTGGAACACTAAAGACACAAGGTAGATCATGGAGAAAGGCTGTAGACTACCACGAGCTCACCCAGGGAGTAGACCTGATTGCAGTGCTGTTTCAGACACAGTATCTTCGCTATAGCTGATTAATAAGGTCTCGGGTAGATGGCTATTGATTTGGCATCTGCATTCTTTCTACTCCAATCAAAAAACCAAAAGAGCAGAAACAGTTTGCATTTACATTGAACAAGCAACGATATTTATTTAGTTTTGCCCCAGGGCTCTGGCAAACTTTCCCACTCACTGTCATAATATAAGCTGAATAGAGCGGAACCTCTAGAAACCACGAGGGTGAGAGCAAGAGTAGCTCCACTTGCCGTCACTCTCAGTGACCCACACGGGGCTTTCTGTTTCCCATCCCTGTAATTCTGGGCTTTGCAAGGATAGAGGTTCTAGTTTCCAGAGAGGGTGCAGTGTTGTCAGAGGGCGCATCATGTATCCCATTGTATTACAAGCTACGCTTCCTACCTGGGCATTTTGCTGTTGTTGTTTTCTTTAAAAAAAAATTATTTTTTTTCACTGGGTCTTAGTTGCAGCAGGTGGCATCGTTAGTTGTGGCATGTGGGATCTAATTTGTGGACCAGAGAGGAACCCTAGGCACCCTGGATGGGGAGCTCAGAGCCTTAGCCACTGGGATCACCAGGGAAGTCCCTCCACCTGGGCATTTTGAACTTCTAATGTCAAAGGATCAGCAGGTGAAAGAAGGAGTCATCCTTTTGGTGGAATATGTGTGAAACAGAGAGGAATGTGTGTGAAATATCACTTGGCACATTTTCAGAGTCTCTGCTCAGTGGTACTAAGGGCTCGGACTCTTTAGGAATGAAAGATTGGGGGCTATCCCTGGGTAAACCATCAAGACTTCCCCAGGTGATGCTGAAGGTAAGGGAAACAGAAGGGATAGTGGAGAGCAGAGGCAATGACCGACTGCCATTTACTGGGGTCGTGGGACTGCAGAGATGGGATGTAGTTCACCAACTGACCGCTTCTAATTTTCCCTCCAGAGGAGATGCCAATGGGAACTGGGGAGATGCTGCTTGCTGAACACATGTAGAGAAATGGGACTGAGAGAACACGGCAGCCATGGAGGTCTCCCTTCAAGACAAGTGAGAGGAGTGCGTGGGCAGTTTCCAGCTGTGCACCTTGGGGTCCAACACAGCATTCACGCTTAGGCCTTGCTTTCCAGGGGCTGTAAGGCTGATAAGGAGACCAGAGCCAGGTGATAGCTGCCTGATGAGGGGCTCTTTGAATGGGCAGTGTTTGCACTGGGGCTCCCTATTGGCCTGGCTGAGCCTGTATCTGAGTTTTTCGGCAGTGTAAACCTCCTCCTACCCACTTCTTGTCCTCTCCTTACACAGCTATCAGCCCTGCCTAGGGGTCTGAAGCCTCTCCCTGCCCACTCCTGCTCCCTCTCCCCTGTACCCTTCCCAAACACTTGCTTTCTGCATGTCTTACTCTGGTTGGCATCTGCTTTTCCAAAGACCCGAAAAGCACAGGAGGCCTTAGCAAATGGTAAATAAAATGCCTCCACTAAAAAAAAAAAAAAAAAAAAAGTGAAAAAACCATCCATTCCTGGCTAGAGAAGTGATTGGGAAGATGTTCAGATATCCTCTTTCTGGACATTTTCAGAAATTCAAGGAAACAAGAGTAACTGTCAAAGAGAAAATCTTTAGTCCAAAGCTATTTTCGAGTGTCTCCATAATTCTAAGTTCTATTAACTTGTGTGGGAGCCCTTATACTTGTAGGTCAAATTCTTCTTCTACGCCACAACTGGGAAGTTTCCCTGCTAAGTGGTAGGGGACGATAATTGAACTTGTGGTTCTGAATCTTGATTGGAAGAGAATTGGCCCAAATCCTATCTCCACAGCCTCTCTGAGATCACTAAGGGCAGCACTTCCCCTGACTTCCAGAGGGAGTCATGAAAAAGCATTAATCCATTGCACTTTCGAGTTGGTCTTGATGGGCTGAAGGCACGTCCTCACCCATCTTCTTGTTACATTGTGTGTCTGCCAGGTCAAGGAGTCTCAGCTAGAACCTTGCTTTAAAGCAATTGGATAATTTTCCATTTCTACCCCATCATGTGCTTAACCGTAAGACATAATTGTAAACTGAATTGTTGAAACTAGAGGCCAAACCAAGTAAATTGACATCCCCTGCCTTTGGTAGAAGAAACAGAAGCCAGGCCATATGGGAAAGCGTTGAGAAAAGGCTAAAAGTAGCTCAGAAAGAGGAGCGGATTCTCGCTCCATGATCGTAAAAGAAGCAGCAAGTGCTCTGCCTACAACAGGCCGTCTCCTCATGTCTATTTTTTTGACAACAGGCTTGAAGCTACTGAAAAAATTTTCACCACACTCCCTTTTCTCCTCGCAAATCAATAAATGAAACGAGAAAATATCTATGACTCCGTTGAATCAAATCCTCTGTCAAAACTCGAGTCACGCCATAAATGAAGGAAACAAGGAGTGGGTGGAAATGGCCTTTGTTCCAATGCTAACGTTAGGCTGCCCTGGCTAAGTGTGTGCTGGGAGCTCGCCACAGCTGCTCTCAGCCCAAGGATATGACCAAATGAGTATTATTTACCCCGCTGTGCAGACATCACCAGACTCAGGGAGGTTAGGGAGTGTTCCCAGGTCACAGAGTTTGGACAAGGCAGAGTCCAGGTCAGTGTGTTTCCAAAGCTCGTCTTCTCATCTTCAGGTGAGCAAAAGATAGAGGAGGAGCAGGGAGAGGCTGGGGAAAATCATTTTCAGACCAATGGCAGATCATTGGTGAAAGGAAATCCAACCACACGATGAACTTTACAATAGCTGGAAAGACTTAGCCACACTGGTGACATTAGCGTGACTGTAAGATGGGGGCCATATCTTGGCAGGGAGCATTTGAAGAGCAAGCAGGTAATTCTGCCTCTTCTGAACTCCTTTGCGCTTCATTTGAGCAAGTCATCTGGCTCATATTAGGGCTCAATAGGTATTTTGAATCAATAAATTTGTACCTCTATCAAACTAGCATTGACTTTTTGCCTTGCATTATAGGTATTTTTCTACGTGCTTTAAATCTCCACTCCTGGGCAGTCAGTATCTCGGTATCAGTAGACTCTTGCATTTATAGTCAGATTTTGTGCACATAATTTTATTCAGAGCAATTCTATGAGGTTAGAAAGGCAAGCATTCTTATCTTCACTTTGAAGGCTTTGAAACTCGGAGAGGTTAAATGATTTGCCCAGTCATATACTTAGCAACTGGAGAAGGAAATGGCAGCCCACTCCAGTACACTTGCCTGGAAAATTCCAAGGACGGAGGAGCCTGGAGNCCAGTGCCCTGGTTATTGTTCAGAGGCTCAGTCCAGTCCAACTCTTTGGGACTCCATGAACTGCAGCATTCCAGGCTTCCCTGTCCTTCACCATCACCTGGAGTCTGCTCAAACTTATGTCCATTGACTCAGTGATGCCATCCAACCATCTCATCCTCTGTCATCCCCTTCTCCTCTTGCCTTCTATCTTTCCTAGCATCAAGGTCTTTTCCAATGAGTCAGCTCTACGCAGCAGGTGGCCAAAGTAGTGGAGCTTCAGCATCAGTCCTTCCAATGAGTATTCAGGATTGATTTCTTTTAGGATTGACTGGTTTGCAGTCCAAGGGACTCCTTGCAGTACAAGGTACTCTCATGAGTCTTCTCCAACACCACAGTTGAAAAGCATCAGTTCTTCGGCACTCAGCCTTCTTTATGGTCCAACTCTAACATCCATACATGGCTACTAGAAAANTTTCTTTTAGGATTGACTGGTTTGCAGTCCAAGGGACTCCTTGCAGTACAAGGTACTCTCATGAGTCTTCTCCAACACCACAGTTGAAAAGCATCAGTTCTTCGGCACTCAGCCTTCTTTATGGTCCAACTCTAACATCCATACATGGCTACTAGAAAAACCGTAGCTTTGACTATATGGACCTTTGTTGGCAAAGTAATGTATCTGCTTTTTAATATGCTGTCTAGGTTAATCACAGTTTTTCTTCCAAGGAGCAAGTGTCTTTTAATTTCATGACTGCAGTCACTACCTGCAGTGATTTTGGAGCCCCAGAAAATAAAGTCTGGGAAGTGATAAAACCAGGTACCATAATCTTAGTGTTTTGAATGTTGAGTTTTAAACCAGCTTTTTCGCTCTCCTCTTTCACTTTTATCAAGAGGCTCTTCAGTTCCTCTTCACTTTCTGCCATAAAGGTTGTGTCATCTGCATATCTGAGGTTATTGAGATTTCTCCTGGCAATCTTAATTCCACCTTGTACTTCTTCCAGCCCAGCATTTCTCATGATGTACTCTGCATAGAAGTTAAATAAGCAGGGTGACAATATACAGCCTTGACATTCTCCTTTCCCAGTTTGGAACCAGTCTGTTGTTCCACGTCCAGTTCTAACTGTTGCTTCCTGACCTGCATACAGGTTTCTCAGGAGGCAGGTCAGATGGTCTGGTATTCCCATCTCTTTCAGAATTTTCCACAGTTTGTTGTCATCCACACAGTTAAAAGCTTTGGTGTAATCAGTGAAGCAGAAGTAGATGTTTTCCTGGAATTCTCTTGCTTTTTCTATGATCCAGTGGATGCTGGCAATTTGATCTGTGGTTCCTCTGCCTTTTCTAAAACCAGCTTGAACATCTGGAAGTTCACAGTTCATGTACTATTGAAGCCTGGCTTGGAGAATTTTGCACATTACTGTACTAGTGTGTGAAATGAGTGCAATTGTGTGGTAGTCTGAACATTCTTTGGCATTGCCCTTCTTGGGAGTCGAGTGAAAACTGACCTTTTCCAGTCCTGTGGCCACTGCTGAGTTTTCCAAATTTGCTGGCATATTGAGTGCAGCACTTTCACAGCATCATCTTTTAGGATTTGAAATAGCTCAACTGGGATTCCATCACTTCCACTAGCTTTGTTCGTAGTGGTCCTTCCTAAGGCCCACTTGACTTCACACTCCAGAATGTCTGGCTCTAGGTGAGTGATCACACTGTCATGGCTGTCCAGGTCATTTAGATCTTTTTTTTGTATGGTTCTTCTGTATAGTCTGCCACCTCTTCTTAACATCTTCTGCTTCTGTTGGGTCCATCCCATTTCTGTCCTTTGTCGTGCCCATCTTTGCCTGAAATGTTCCCTTGATATCTCTAATTTTCTTGAAGAAATCTCTAGTCTTTCCCATTCTGTTGTTTTCCTCTATTTCTTTTCATTGATCACTGAGGAAGGCTTTCTTATCTCTCCTTGCTCTTCTTTGGAACTCTGCATTCAGATGCTTATATCTCTCCTTTTCTCCTTTGCCTTTAGCTTCTCTCCTTTTCTCAGGTATTTGTAAGGCCTCTTCAGGCAACCATTTTGCCTATTTGCATTTCTTCTTCTTGGGGATGGTCTTGATCACTGCCTCTTGTACGATGTTAGGAACCTCTGTTTGACCAAGAGAGTGCACTGGCCATAGCAAACACTCTCCTCCAACATCACAAGAGACAACTCTAGACATGGACATCATCAGTGCCTTGGAGGGACCCATTAGCAAAAGGAAGGAGTTATGTCTCACAGATTCAAAGATTACAGGAACTTACATTTTTATAGGACTTACAACTTACTTAGAAGTTCTTTCACATGAACTCTCTGTTTTGACTGTCACAACCATCACGTGAAAAACAGCTTGCATTTCATTTTTCAGATGAGGATATAAGACTACATAACTGTTGCAGGAAAGGAAAGCCTTTCCAGGGCCTGGAAGGGGGCTCTTGTCTAACACTGGGAAACGAATCGTCAGAGGAAACCCACATGCTGACAAAGCAAGAGATTTTGTTGGGAAGGGGCGCCCTTGGGAAGGAAAGCAGGAGGGTGAGGGAACCCGGAAGAGCTGTTGGACATGTGGCTCACAGTCGTGGGTTTTCTGGTGGTGGGGTCAGTTTCTAGACTGTCTCTGGCCAATCACTTTGACTCAGGGTCTTTCCTGGTAGCTCAGGCATTGCTCAGCCAAGATGGATTCCAGTGAGGAGGATTCTGGGAGGTAATCTCCTTTTGACTTTTCCCAATTTCTTCCAGCTGGTGGTGGCTTGTTAGTTCTGTATTCCTTACCAGGGCCTCCTGCCATAAAATAATTCCTGCAGATAGTTACTATGGTGCCTGACCAGGGTGGGCAGTTTCAATCAGTGTTTCCCCTACCATAGCTACCAATGGACTCAGGTCTCCTGACTTTCTTTTCTTTTTCTTTTTTTAAATTAATTTATTTGTTTGAATTTCTCCTGACTTTAAATGTAGGCTTCTTTTTATTAATACCACCTCGTGCTTCTCTTCCCTTTCAGATATCAGAATGAGCTGTTCTGTGTCCTCTGTCTGAGATGTCACTACGATCTGGAAATGGACATGATTGTCCCTTATCCCGTCACTGTAATGCCCCTGTCCTACGCAATAGTGGAGGAAACATAGCTTTGCAGAGAAATGCTTTAACGCTAAGAGACAAATAGTGAAAATTTCAGGTGCTCTTGAAAGCAAGTGGAGGAGAGGGTTCCAGCTTGAGAGATCAGATCTTGGCAGCAGCCTCCTATTCTCCAGGGCAGGACTGGCGTCGGAAAGAATTGAAGTCCCAAAGTCCAGAAATTGTTCCTGCCCCTAAAATTTCTCTCCCATCAGTGGGTTGGTGGGTGTCAGTCCTTTATAAGATGAAATGACTTTTATTTTCCAACTAGGGCCAAGGCTTACAATGCAAATGACCCTGAGAGGGAGAACACGTTGGCTTAAATTTGCAGGAAGTTGGAAATGATTGATTTCCTGGCAGCCACGTTGGCAACCGTGTCTGAAGACATGGCCCTTCCGCCCCCTCCGGCCACCACCCCAACCCCCCCCCCCCACCTGCAAGACTTTCTCCAGAGAAGTAAACCAGCCACAGCTGTCCCTCTCCCAGCCACCTTTTCACCTTGACCCTCAGCTCTGGACTCGGCCTCTCCTCCCGGGCAGAGCTTCAGCTGCTCGGCTCGCTGGCCCTGACCCCAGTATGAACCCTGCCTTCTGCTCTGAGCTCCCCAGGCTGCTGCTTGCTCTTGTCTTTCATGGCTCCTTGGAGGCCTTTGAGGGAGCAGACACAGAGGGGAGGAAGCTGCTGCCAGCTCCTCCACGTCCTCTCACACTCCCTAGGGTACATCTGAGCCTTTTCCTGGATCTTAAAAAAATTAAGATATTGACTTAGCACGCTGGAAGACCCCACTGGATGGCCACGCAGCAGGAGTAACAGTTTTCTTTGCAGGGAGTGTATGTAGAGTGAGCATTCATGGGTGTGTCCGTGTGAACAACACGGAGAGTAAAGAGAATGTCTTTGCTGCATTCCATTGTCCTGAAATAAAAGCCATCCGTGTTATAAGTATCCCCCAACAGGCACACACACACGTACAACACACACACGCACGCACACATACACACACCCATGGACGCCTTTCTGAATGGATTTCCATCTCCTAAACTTTTAGCCATAGGCTTTGTCTTTCCCATGACACAGAATAGACTAGGGAAGAAAATGACCAAATGGAAAGCCTGGGCCCCTTCTCCAATGAGTCATCTGGGTCCCAGGGCTGGACCATCAAGCACCTAGCACTCTCAGCAAGGCCCAGGCCCCCGCTGCTGCCCAGCACAGGGCAGGTACAGGGAGCAGGCCGGGGCCTCACCAGCTCCTGGAAGGGAAGTCCTTCCTTGCCGTGGAAACATTCTTCTCATTTCATGTACATGGCAAACCACGGCCCCCAACTGTGGATTCAATTGCTTTTTTCCTTGTCATTAGATCCTTTCCAGCAACCAGCCACCAACAGATTTCCAGAAAAGACCTCGGCCAAATTGTGTAGCCTATCCTCAGCCCAGCTCCCTGCTTCTGTGGGACATTCTCTCAGAGGGGAGAGCAAAGAACTTGGATAGCCCTTTATCTGAAAGCTCAGTCACTGGTCTAGGGTGCACCTTGCCGAGGCCACTGTCAGGGCTAACCTAGGAGGAGGGGAGCACTGTGTGTGTGAGAAGGGGTCTGCTCCGAACTCCTCGAATCTTGATCACTCATCTCATACATCCCAGGACCAGCCCACAGATGTGTGATTTGGGCAGAAAGGCTTCGGTGGGGAGGTTGCTGCACTCCAAAGGAGGAGAAGGTATGAAAACACTTCGGAGGAAAGGAAAGTTGTCAGTGGTAGGTTGAATGGAAAGAGACCGAGGGAAATAAGTTACTCCCATCACAAGGGGTACTAAATAGAGGGGCTCTTCCCTGCAGTGAGGCAGCCAGCAGCTCGTCGGAGTACAGACATCCAGGCATGCCAGCGGTCTGGAACGGAGGGTTGGTGGGTGGTGTTTTGCTAAACAAACAGAAGGAAAACCTTGAAAATGCACTTGCTTGATTCTATCCAATGCTTTCACTGCTGAAAGGCTTAGGAGTTGCCAGAGGGCTTTAGCTCCTGTTGCTAACAGACAGGTGTGGTAGGTGAGACTCACAAGCGCTTAGCTGAATTTAAAGGGAGTAGAGACATGAGGTTCTGAAGTCCCACCCCAGCAGGCGTCCCTGACCAGGGGCTGGAGTGTAAGCTCGAGTCTCAGATTGAGAGACTTGGGACTGCCAGCTGATGTTAAAAGAACATTCTGCTTTGGGTGGACTCACCATCCACTGGGAGCTGCAAAAGAAAGATAACCACATTTCTGAAGCTCCTGCTGGCCCAGGGATGGCATCCTGGGTAGGGCTCTGAGAAGGGAAGGGAGGAAGAACCAAACTGACCCAGGAGAAATGACTTGGCCTGAATGTCAAGACCGCACACTGCTGTCAGGATCCTGGTCTCAGGCTCACGGCTGAAGATCACCATCCTCCCGGTGAGAGACCAACTTGCTGTGTGAGCAGAGAAAAGATTCTGTGCCCTCACGAGCAGCCCCAGCACATACTCTGAGCAGAACCCAGAGCACCGAGGCCTCCTCGGATGAAGACAAGACTTTAGCTGGATCATGGCAGTACTTCTGGAGGTGGCCAACCAAACAAATGGAGCCCTGAGGGTCTCAGCTGAGAAAAAGGGAAACTTTTTTTCTTTTTTTTCCCCCCAAGCCTGTCATCCTCATTTTACAGTCATGGAAGTGGAGGTCAAGACCACACAGCGAGAGGAAGAGAAGGTAGAGTCTCTGGTTCCCATCTGAGCCTCATTCACTCCACCTGCCACCTCCGCTTTGTACACCCTGTAGGAATTCGCAGCCAATCCACCAGGCACCATGAGCTGAGAATCTATGGACTGTAGCCCGCCAGGGTCCTCTATCCATGAAATTATCCAGGCAAGAATATTGCAGTGGGTTGCCATTTTCTTCTCCAGGGATCGAACCTGGGTCTCCTGCATTACAGGTGGATTCTTTACCATCTGAGCCACCAGGGAAGCCCCTCTTTTTTTTTTTTTCAATAGATTATTTTTTAGAGCAGTTTTAGGTTTTCAGCAAAACTGAGTGGAAGGTATGGAGTTTTCCCATACATAGAGCTTTCTCGATTATCATACAGCTTTCCCCATTATAACATCCTCCACCTGAGTGGTCCGTTTGTGATGAACCTACACTGACCCGTCATAGTCACCTGAAGTCCAGGTATATGGCTTACCATTGGTGGTGCACATTTGTGGGTTTGGATAAATGTTTGATGATATATATTCATCACTGCAACATCATACAGAGTTCTGACATGTACTCTGTCATACTGAAAGTCCTTGCACAGAAAATTTTCATGACAATTCCTACAACAAGGAACCCATCACGGGGTTTAGTTGCCATTAGTCTGGGGATTTGTCTCTGGGGCACAGCTGGCTAGGTGCTCACGGGCCTGAAGACATTCTGCTCCCCCGATTCTGTGTTCTGCCTCCTGGGATGGAAGTGCTTGGACATGCAGGCCTAGGATGAGGATGCAGGTGCCTCAGATGGGCAGATAGGGTCAAGGCAGGACCAAGCTGTGATGCAGTTATCATTTTAGACAAAGCTCATCTTTGAAACCTTCTAGCTCCACCCTCATCACACAGGCGTGTGCATGCACACACACAAACACCTTTTCCTTTCTTCTAGAACTTCTCTCCATCCTTTTTAAGGACGCGAGTGTCCTTTTGCATCGTTTTTCAGCCTATCAAAAAGTGCTTTAGGAAGGGGTCCAATGTCAGTTATTTGCGATTCAGTGTCAGTTGACGTCATTGCATTTTCCTTCCTGGTTTATTTGCAACGTGGGCCTTAGCTCTCCTTGTGTACTAGATACCTAAAGCAAGTGAGAAGAAGGCCCTCCCTGGGTCCTGGGCAGCATCTGAAACTGGACCTGCTCCTGCTTTGCCTGCATAGGTTCGGGCCTCCCTTCAGCCAGAGAGAAGGATGAGGAACCAACGCTGGAGGTGAACCAAGAAAGGGATTTGAATTAGAAATGGCCCTTTGGAGCAATAAGTCAAGTGTTATTTTCCCAAAATATAAACGAAGTAGGCATAGATCCCTTGTTCTCAATGCTATGGTGCAGATGTGTGGTGTTGGAAGAAAGAGCACCCCAAAGATGGGAATGCCAGTCCTGGGTGCGGGGAGAAGAAGCTGTGGACTTTGCAAGTCCCTTCACTTCTCTGAGCTCGAATCTCTTCCTCTCTCAAATGTGTGGGTGGGGTTAAATGGTTTCCGCAGTTTCTTCCAGCTCCAACATTCTACAGTTCTATAGTTAGGGGAGAAACTAAAAGCAAACCAGATGNTGGGAATGCCAGTCCTGGGTGCGGGGAGAAGAAGCTGTGGACTTTGCAAGTCCCTTCACTTCTCTGAGCTCGAATCTCTTCCTCTCTCAAATGTGTGGGTGGGGTTAAATGGTTTCCGCAGTTTCTTCCAGCTCCAACATTCTACAGTTCTATAGTTAGGGGAGAAACTAAAAGCAAACCAGATGGAGTTTAGGGTGCCAGGCTTCCCACATCCTCTGCTTTCGACCAAGGTGATTGAAGTGGCTGGAGGAAGCTATTTTCACCCAACCTAGGCTTACCTTACCCCAGGAAGTAAATGTTAATGCCCAGCAGATTGCAAATGCCACTGTGACAAAGATGCTGGCTCCATTTTAAAAGGAAAGCATATTGATTTTCGGAACAGCCATCTCCTAGAGAATGAAACTTTGAGCCAAACCAAGGAAATTTATGAGGGTTCAGCTTATTCTTATGAAGTTTTTAAATCAATAAGCTCTGCCTGGAAGAATCTGGCCATTGTGTGGCTCAAAGAGCAGAAACAGGGATAGTTATACTGGCGTCAGAGGTAACAGACCAAGCAAGTCATAGGACACAGGGTCGGCCTGGGCTGGGGTATCCGGTGGAAAGCATCCTAGGCTTGGATGTGGATTTAAGACACATAGGTACAACGTCCAGCTCTGATACCCGTCAGAGATAAGCTATGTCACTAAGGCAGGGACCTTACATCTGTCTTGCTGACTAATGCAAACAGTGTCTGGCACTCGGGAAATATTTATTGAGTCAGTGTTCTGCAGTGTCTCATGAACTGACCCTTGGCTTTCCTTTCTTACGCACTTTCACTGGATGCCTTCTCAGTCTTCCTACCACCACTTCCTTATCTAAGTCATCCTTGTCTTTGCCAAGACTGTTGCAGTAGGCGTCGAACATCTTCAGTGCCTCTGGTCTTGCCCTCAGTCTAGTCCGTTCTCCACACTGAAGCCAGGGTAATCTCTCTGAAATGAAAGTCTCATCATATCACTCCATATTTTAAAATGCTTTCTGAATTGTCATATTTATGGCACAAAATAATTCATAACAGACTCATTTTCTTTTAATGTTTGCTGGATCTGTAATATCGTCTCCTCATTTTATTGCCCAATATGTGGTAGTATTTAGTAAATGTTTCATATATACTTGAAAAGAGGATGAGATGGTTGGACAGCATCATCAACTCAGTGGACATGAGGTTGAGCAAACTCTGGAGGATAGTAAAGGATGGGGAAGCCTGATGTGTTGCAGTCCATGAGGTTGCAAAGAGCTGAACATAACTGAGCCACTGAGCAACAACAATATACTTGAAAAGAATATGTTCTGAAGTTGTTAGTTGCAGTGCTCAATTAGTTAAAGTTGGGAACTTCCCTGGTGGTCCAGTGGTTATGACTCCATACTTTCACTGTATTGGTCTAAGTAGAGAGATTAATTTTATTAATCTTTTTAAGCACTGTGTATCTAGTAATGCTTTTTTGACTAGTCTTTTTTGCCTGAAATTAATATACCCATACTAGTCTTTGGTTTACATAATGTATCTTTTTTTCAACCTTTTTTATGTCTTTGTAAACCACTTCAGTATGGTTTAAAAAGTGGCAAACGACTTCAGTATTCTTGGCTTGAGAACCCCATGAACAGTATGAAAAGGCAAAATGATAGGATACTGAAAGAGGAACTCCCCAGCTCGGTAGGTGCCCAATATGCTACTGGAGATCAGTGGAGAAATAACTCTAGAAAGAATGATGGGATGGAGCCAAAGCAAAAACAATACNCTATGGACAGTCTGTGGGGTCGCAAAGAGTCTGACATGACTGAGCAACTTTCACTTTCACTTTCAAGAGTACAAATGGCCCACTGTCCACCTTCCTGCCTCCCATCTCCACAGTGAGTCCCCCTTGTCCAGGTCCACCATAGAATATACTCATGTTATGGTTTTTGTTTTTAATTTTATTTGTTTGTTTTTGGCTGGCTTCTCATTGCTGTGGCTTCTCTTGTTGCAGAGCATGGGCTTTAGAGCACAGGCTCAGTAGTTACAACACACAGGCTCAGTTGCTCTGCAGCGTGTAGCATCTTCCCAGGCCAAAGGTTGAACCTGTGTCCCTTTCACTGGCAGGCAAACTCATCCACTGGACCATCAGGGAAAAGTCCCTCATGTTGTGTTTATTGTTTATCCTCTGCCACCTCCCCAAATGTAAACTTTATAAAGCAGGAATCCACATCTTTTTTGGTCATTGTTGTATCTACAGTGCCTGTAACAGTGCCTGGCAAGTAGTCGGTGCTCAGTAAATATTTGTTGAGCAAATAAGTGAATGAATAAGGGTGGATGCACCCTGAACTCAGCCCTCCCTCAGGTTCCTCTGTCCCACCCTCCCCAGCCCTCTTCCTCACTTTCCCACCACATGCAAAGGCACGCAAAGGAACAGCCAGGATAAGAGTTAGTTAACCATCCTCACTAAACAAATTCTTCCCTTAGAGCAGTGATTTTTCACTGGTTTTGTTTTTGTTCTTATTTAAATCACGGACTCTTTTGCAAAGTTGATGGCTGTTATGAATGTTCTTCCTCCAATATCCATGGAAACATAATTTCAAATACAATTTTGGGAGCTCACAGGCCTCTGTTGATCATCAGTTAGAGGCCAGGGACCTCATGTTAAGAATTCGTGCCCCAGAGATTTACCCACGCAGTTTTCCTATACATCTTTGAAATCAAATCTTTCTGCTGCAACAAAAATAGAAACCATATCCAGAAAGAAATTATAGAGCTCTGCAGCGAGAAGCAAATGTAAACGGTGATACAGTTCATCTTCCCTCCCAGGAAAACTCCATTTGGAGTGGGAGGCAGTTCAGTATCTCATATCTGAAAGGTCTTTCTTATACTTTATCTAAATGGCTCTTATTTTAGGATTAACAGGCCTTCTCTAGTCAGATCTGGGAAAACAAGAAAGCAAGTTGTTGTTGTTCAGTCACACTCAGTCATGTCTGACTCTTTGGGACCCCATGGATTGCAGCATGCCAGGCTTCCTTGTCCTTCACCATCTCCCAGAGTTTGCTCAAACTCATGCCCATTGAGTTGGTGATGCTATCCAACCTTCTCATCCTCTGTTGCCCACCTCTCCTCCTGCCTTCTATCTTTCCTAGCATCAGAGTCTTTTCCAGTGAGTCAGCTCTTTGCATCAGGTGGCCAAAGTATTGGAGCTTCGGCTTCAGTCCTTCCAATGAATATTAAGAGTTGATTTCCTTTAGGACTGACTGGTTTGATCGCCTTGCTGTCCAAGGGACCCTCAAAAATCTCCAGTATCACAGTTCAAAAACATCAATTCTTTGGTGATCAACTTTCTTTATGGTCCAACTCTCACATCCATACGTGACTACTGGAAAAACCATAGCTTTGACTGTATGAACCTTTGTTGACAAAGTGATGTCTCTGCTTTTTAATACGCTGTCTAGGTACTTGACCTAAAAATGGATAAAGATGTCCCTCTGCTCTCCCCTGGGTCCCTTCAGGCCAAATAAACAGACTTTGGGTTCTATCATCTAAGCCAGTGTCGTTGGAAATGCCTTTGCTTGGGAAGGATGGAGTCTGGGCCAGCACAGGAACATATCCCAGAGAACCAGAAGACCATGGCCCCTACGGAAAGGATCACATTCCAGGCAATTCTTCTCCTTTGCCTAGAAATATGGCATGTGAAGACTGAGAAAGACACAAAGCAGGGGCTTGCTATAGTCACTTCCCAGAAGCAACTGCCAGATCCACAGCGCTGTCCCAATCTTAGTTTGGGAACAGTTAATATGTTTTCATCTCAGTCAATCAGATGATAATCCCCAAACAGGCCTTTGGTCAATGGAATGAGATAAAAGAAAAATTTGCATTATTCTGAATTTTAGCTATTCACTGACTATTGCCTGAAAGCATTAAAAGCACTTTACAAAATAAATGCTCAGAGTTCCTTTTCCAAAGCGTGATTTGGCCAGCCAGAGAATAGTACAACTCCCTGTGCCAGAACTGAAACGGCCTCAGAATTCTTGAAATGAAATCAAAGTATGATAGTCTGTGTCTTGCCAAAGCAAATTCTATTTATTCGGCAATAAAGAAAAAACAAAAAAAAACAGGCTAGATAAAATACAAGGTTTATATCAGAGCCTGATCAAAGGAAACCCTTTGTTCCATCAATATTTTCTGTTGGGATTACAGTTTATCTATAAGAAATAGCTAAGAGGCATTGATAAATTGTGAGACTTCCTAAAGGAACCAGAATTGCACAATCAATGAAACTGAGGAAAAACACGTTAAGTTCCCTGAAGAACTTCAAGATTGAATGGAAAGTGAAATCAAACATATTGATTGCTTATAGCTATCTTTCTTGGGCCACCTTAGGTTAACCCGGGGCTCATGGAAGCATGGGGTTTCAGAAAACCTTTGACATTAGCAACCCCATGGCCCCCTGTGCTGTTTGCTCCCACTGAGCATGGGCATCGACAACATCCATAACCACCTCAAGTGGATGCTGCTAGCAGTTCATTCATTCCCTCAGTTAACAAACACTACTGATGGGAAATTCACTAGCTCCCAAAGAAAGACCCCAATTCTGTTCAAAGGGCAGTTCTAATTACTACATGCTTCACACCTTTTTGGACCCGAAACTGTTATGGAATAATGTTAATCATCCTGAAGAAGCCAAATAATCCTTCCAAGAGATTTAGCAATTCAGCCAAGCAAAAAATCCTCAAATACTCTACCCTCCCTCATTATCTGACTTGAATCTCTCAAGGCAAGAAAATATTGAGCAATTGTAATTGGCCACATATTGGTATAATGGCATCCTTTCTGTTTGTTTTTGTATTCTCTAGACTAATTGATGTAGAATAACTGTTACTCTAAATAGTGATTGATGAAAAAATAATCTAAGACTTGGAAAATATTATAATTGAACACTTTGTAAAAAAAATTTTTAAGGGAATTTCCTGACTCCCAAGTCATAAGGGATGGTCATTTCTATAATCCTTGCAGTTACTTCCTAGGACCCCTAACGGGCCACAACTACCAAAACAGTTATGGTATGTTCTGAGAACCAATCAGTTTGGACTGAATTATGCCAGAGTCAACTCAGACTGGGTCAGAAGAAAGCTCTGGACATGAATGTGTGTGTGTGTTAGTCGCTCAGTTGTGTCCAACGTTTTGCAACCCCATGAACTGTAGCCTTCCAGGCTCCTCCATCCATAAAGTCCTCCAGGCAAGAATACTGGAGAGGGTTGCCATTTCCTTCTCCAGAGAGTCTTCCCGACCCAGGGATTGAACCAGGGTCTCCTGCATTGCAGGTGGATTCTTTATCATCTGAACCACTAAGGAAGCCCAACCTGGACATGTGGATGGCATTCAAAAGTAAATTTAAAGGACTTCTTCACACAGGGCCCTGTGGAGGGGTTTAGATCACTGTGTGGTCACATCATTAAAAATTCACTGGGGGACACCTCTTAAGAGACACAGGATTTAGACACATCTTTGTGAAGGTGCTCCATAGACTTGACTAACAAAGGCTCAGCATCTAGACTGGAGATTTCCTGTGAGGAAAAGCTTTTGCTCTATCCTCTTATGTTCTGTAATTAGACACCTGTGAATTAAACTAAGAAAAGATTTGTGCTTAGTTGCTTAGTAGTGTCTGACTCTTTGTGAACCCATGGACTGTAGCCCGCCAGGCTCCTCTGTCCATGGGGATTCTCCAGGCCAGAATACTGGAGTGGGTTGCTGATGCCTTCTATAGGGAATCTTCCCAACTCAGGGATCCTGCCCAGGTCTCCCATATTGAAGGCAGATTCTTTATCCACTGAGCCACCAGGGAAGCCGAAAAAGACAGGTTAACAACAACAAAAAAGGTATACAGCTTTTATTAATGTTTTGCATGCATGGGAATTCACAGAAAATAAGTGAAACTCAAAGTGCCTAGACTTGGGGGCTTTTATACCATTTTAACAAACGAAGGGGACTTCCGGCTTCAAGGGAGAGTGGATGATGGGGAAGTGACTAGGGAATATTTGGGATGATGAATGGAAGACAGGCTGCTTTAGAAAGGTCTGTTTGCCCAGACTTGTTTTGGTGTTGACTCTGCATCTTCATCACTTTCAGCTTAAAATAATCCTTACACCAAAGTGGCGTGTTTGGGGTGGCCTATCCTGATTTTCATAGCATCCTTCAGATTGTAATACAGGATGGTTAAATTCTTCTAGTAAACTCTCTTTTTATTGTGAGTAAAGGGATAAGTTTCTCTTGCCACAAAAGGGGGACAGGATTAGATGGAAAACTTAGAGTTTATTCCTTCCCTGGGCACTAAGGTCTCTATCCCCAGCAATATTAGAAAGGGGAAACTGATTTTTAATAACTGACCTCATTGCTTGAATGAACTAATTAAAGGGAAAAGGGCCTTGGAACATCACACCTTTTTGATGGGAGAGACTGGGCTGTGGAGAGTTGCTGGGAACCTCACTTTCTGGAACACACCTGTTGACTCCTAGAAATGGAATTCTTTCAAGGACAAGGATAACCTGGGATAAAATGTTCTGGGATCAGACCAGGCTTGGGGCTTATGCGTAGGCTCTTTATCTCTCAACTTTCGTAACTCTTATCTACAAATGTAGACAAACTTTTCCTTTCATATGTAGGTGAAAATCCTGAAAAATTACCCCTGAGGTTGTAAGCTAAATTGGTTACTAGGGTTAAAGAATTGTAAGGAAGACTTCCTTAAGGAAAAGTCAGTAATTGTACTCATCTTGAGGAATTTTAGTAGTTTGGGGGTTTATGTACATGCTCATGCCAAGACATGAAATTAAAAATCCATCCCTCTAGCTACTGGAATCCAGTTTCCTAAAATGTTAAGATCATGAAGTTTACCAATTGGATATCATGAACTAAAGTCTTCATTAAAATAAGTGGAAATCTTAACCTCTCTTTGCAGGAAATACAGATATAAATATATATATATATATACTGTATTTTGAGATCTGAATAAAAAGGGTAACATTTTCACACTATTTTTATAGAAGCACTGCTCAATTGTAAACCTATTCCAAGTTTAAATGAATGAGCATTTTCCTTTCTAAAGTGGAATTGAATCTTCTATACCCAATCAACAATGCTGGGATAATTCAAGTTACTTATTAATAGTTACAAGACAAACTATTAGAGAAGATGTAGCTGATTTTACCTAATGCCTGATCCTATCTGGAAACTAATTTTGCACCTAAAATCACCAAGAACCAGGCCCTTGTTTACATCTCTATGTCCTGAAAGACTGGGATGGATGGGAATTGGTAGTGGATCACAGAACAGAATGGAAGGAAATTGATTAGAACATTCTGATACTTGAAATGCAGTTTGAAAAAAGATGTTTTAAACAGGTATGTTGATGGAATCTATAAAGCCTTCTGGCGAATGGGCAAGCAGTTTGGTACTGGATACTGTAACAGAAGAATGAGCAAGGGCCCAGTGTTATGTGGGAGGAAGTTTGAGGGCGAATAGATACATGTGTTTGTGTGGCTGAGTCCCTTTGCTGTCCCCCTGAAGCCAGCACAGCACTGTTAATCAACTATACTCCTATAGAAGATAAAAAGTTAAACAAACAAAAGGAATGGGCAAGGGCAGACATAAAGAAAGAGGGAAACAGGTTCCAATTGTGGCACTCAGGTGGCAGAATCTAAGTATTTATAACAAATTTTTAGCCAATTGAAAAGATAGGATACGAGTGTTTATAAACCCTTAAAATTCAAAATTATTGTACATGAATGTTCATAGCAGCATTATTCACAACAGACTAAAAGTGGAAACAGCCCAAATGGCCCTCAGCTGATGAATGGATAAACAAATATGGATATATCCATACAGTAGAATGGCAATTAAAAAAAATGAAGTGATGATACTTACTACAACATAGATGAACCTTAAAAAATTTATGCTCAGTGAAAGAAGTCAGATCAAAAGAACATATACTGTATGATTCCATTTATATGAACTGTCCAAATAGATAAACTTATAGACATAGAGGGTAGATTAGAAATTGCCTAGAGCTGAGGGTAGAAATAAAGAGTAATTATAAATGGACAGGAAATTTCTTTGGGGGATGATGGAAATAATATAAAATTAGATTGTGCTGATGGACGTACAACTCTGTAGCCTTAGTGAAAATCACTGAATTGTAGTTTTAAAGTGGGTGATTTTATGTTATGAAAAAATTTTTTTCATAATATTTTGTTGTTGATGTGGACTTCCCAGGTGGCTTGGTGGTAAAGAATCTGCCTGCCAATATGGAACACATCGGAGACTTGGGTTTGATCCCTAGGTTGGGAAGATCCTTTAAAGGAGGAAATGGCAAGCCACTCCAGTATTCTTGCCTGGAAAATCCCATGGACAGAGGGCCTGGTGGGCTACAGCACATAGGGCAGCAAAAAGTCAGACATGACTGAGCGACGGAGCATAGGCAAGGGTTATTTACAATGCTGTGTGAGTTTCAGATGCACAGCAAAGTGACTCAGTTATACTCACACACCTGTATTCTTTTTTAGGTTCTTTTCCCTTGTAGGTCATTACAAAATAGTAGGTATAGTTCCCTGTGCTATACAGTAGGTCCTTGTCGGTTATCTATTTTATATATAGTAGCACATGTATCTCAATTCCAAACTCTTAATTTATCCCTCCCCTCTCCCCACCTTCCCCTTTGGAAACAATAAATTCATATTCTACATCTATGAGTCTTTTCTGTTTTGTGCATAAGTTCGTTGTATCATTTTTTTAGATTCCACAAATTAATGTAAACAATATCATATGATATTTGTCTTTCTCTGTCTTACTTCAGTTAGTCTGATAATCTCCAGGTCCATCCGTGTTGCTACAGATGGCATTGTTTCATTCTATTTTGTGGCTGAGTAATACTCCATATATACGTAATGAGATTTTATATATATATATGTATATATATCACATCTTTATCCATTCACCTGTCACTGGACATTTAGGTTGTGTCCATGTCCAATAGTCATGATATAAATGTTGGATGCAGGTATCTCTTTGAATTATAGTTTTTTCTGGATATTTACCCAGGTAGGGTTTCAGGGTCATATGGTGACTCCCTTCTTATTTTTTTAAGGAGCTTCTGTACTGTTCTCCATAGTGACTACACCAATTTACATTCCCACCAACAGTGTAGGAGGGGTCTTTTTTCTCTACAATGGGGTATGAAAATTATACCTTAATAAGGCTGTTAATTAAACAATTGCTATCTGACTATAGTCTCCTTTATTATTTTTGTTTTATTATTACTTGCTCAAGGACTCTATGTATGAGGCTATGTTTATTATGGCTTTAAATAAATTCCTTGGCTTTCCCTTGGGGTGTGGTTTCAGCTGCTTCGTGTTTTTAGGCAGCTAAGGTTGTGCTCAGATATTGCTAACAGAGAAGAACTGCTGGCCTCCTGGTATTCTCAGGCCACTCGGGCCAGAGGTCAGGAAAAGGGATGGCCTCCTTCATCACTATGTCACCCTAATAAAAGTGGTACCTCTTCTTCTCTCATTGTGAGCCTATTGCCATTCCCCTAAGACCAGAGGGGAACTGGTGGCATGACAGATGCTGGAGGTCTCGGTGTTTCAAGGATGAAGGATGTCCAGGAAAGTGTACCTTCCAGTAGGAGAGAAGACATGCAGCCCAGTGCAGCAATAACATCAATAATCAGACAGGCTTAATATTAATGGCAAAGAGGAGTAATAATTCAGACTGGAGAAAATATTCACATCTCCTCTACTGACATTATTGCTTCAAGGCAGGTGGTTTTGAATTGCCTTGAATAACCTTATATTTACATAATGGCTTTCCTAGGTTTTCTTCTATCATCCCCAACAAATTGCTTTAGAATAACATTATTTCCAGCAAACCCATCCCTCTAGGAGTGGTCCAAGAAGATGTAATATTTGGGTTTTTTGCTTCTTCAAAGCGTAACACTGAGCCTCATGCTGGTGTTACAAATCTTTGGTTGTCATGGGCTGAGACAGGGCCCCAGACAAACTAGGATTAGAGATGTCTTCTGTCCCTTCTGCTACAGGTCACGGTGAGGAAGGGGGTGGGATTGTGAGCAGAGTTGCTTGGTAGCTTGTAAGATGTCGGTGGCTTCCCTGGTGGCTCAGCAGTAAAGAATCCACCTGCAATGCAGGAGCCGCCGGAGATGCAGGTTCGATCCCTGGGTCGGGAAGATCCCCTGGAGGAGGGCATGGCAACCCACTATAGTACTCTTGCCTGGAGAATCCTCGTGGACAGAGGAGCCTGGTGGGCTACAGTCCATGGGGTCGCAAAGAGTTGGACATGAGTGAAGCAACTTAACACACACACACACAAGATGTTGGTGGAATCTTCATGGTCTGATTTGGGTTAGAACAAGGCTATGCCTCGTGTCCATGTCACCTAAGTTTTCTTGTATCTATTTTTTCTGATTTTATTTTTAATTGGAGGATAATTGCTTTACAAAGTTGTGTTGGTTTCTGCTGTAGGACAAAGCAAATAACCATAAGTGTATGTATGAATACTCCTCCCTCTTGAGCCTGCCTCCTCGCCACAGCCCCACCCCTCTAGGTGGTCACAGAGCACCGGGCTGGGCTCCCTGAATTATATGGCAGCTCCCGCCCAGCTATCTGTTTACGCATGGTAGTGTGTATATGTCTGTGCTACTCTGGCGGTTCGTATCACCCTCTCTTTCCCTGGCTGTCCCCACAAGTCCATTCTCTCTGTCTGCATCTCTATTCCTACCTTGCAAATAGGTTCCTCAACACCATTTTTCTAGACTCCATATATATGTGTTAATAGACAATGTTAGTGTTCCTCTTTCTGTGTGTTGCCTAAGTTTTCAAGCCAACCATGTCAACACTCCCTGAAGTTAGCCCATTATTCCCGAGTCCCACACTTCCAAAGGATATAGACATAAAAAATAAACTCTGTACTCCTTTTACTCATTAATCCTATTTCTATCCTCTGGGGACAGTACATGTCAAAGCCTTCTTCAACATGACAGCCCTTCTAGAGCTGAAAACATTTGTCGTGAAGACATTTCTTCTAAGCCTTCTTTAGTACAGATTGAGCATTCTCGGGACATCAGCCATTCCTCTAAAGACGTGAGTTTTCAGTCTTGGATGGAAGGATTTTGTTCTCATCTCTCTTACAGTGTGTCACCCACTTGAAGTTACGATCTGACTAGAGATGAACATGGTGTGACTATCACCCTCCTCTTTAGTGACAACGGCAATTATTCATGGGAAATATAAGCTGTGATGAGAAAGAATTCTGTCTGGGCAGGGAGAGAAAGTGATTGTCTTGGGTGTTTACCATGGGCAGACTCTGAGTTTTTCTACAACTAGTAGCCTGGTATGCTCATTAAGCAGGGTGGGAGGAGGAGGGGCTTTTCTGCTCACCTTTTGGGGCTCACTGTAGGGATGGAAATTTTGCCTAAGATCACCAGTTGGGTCCATCCATTCCAGACGTCACCCTGAAGGGTCTCTTTCACTTGAAAGCTTACGGAGGTGAAAAAGATGACTAATTATAAATTAGTATACCATGAGAAAGGAAGTAAATGTAGTTTTGCTCAAGAGTTTACTAAGCACGATTAGGCCTAAAAGCAAGGAACTAGTCATTCAGCTCTGATATTAGCATCTAATCCTTCTTCACTGGGGAGTCACCGAAGGCCTTCCCTCGGGGTGAGCTCGGAGGCAACTGGCGTCCCAGCCCTTTCATCATCCCACGCCTGCACCACCTGCCTGTTCCCTTCTGGGTCATGCAGTTCCGGGTCTGGAGCACTGGTCTCAGGGTCATGGTGGCTTTAAACCAACTGCTGAGAACTTGCAGGCGTTATGTGTGTGATTGCTTCAAGTTTACTCCTCAAGGGCAACCTTCCGTGATTGTGTTTGGGTTCCTTGAAAGAGCACTCCACCACAGCTACACTCTGTAATCAGCATGACACTCAGCGCTCTGAGCTGTAGCTAGGGGGATGACTAATTGGGAAGAGAGGAGCTTGTAGGGCCAGCCTTTTCCAGGTCAGGAGCCTTCAGATGTTCACAGGTGGTTCTTGGAGGAAAAATCAGTGCCAGCAGTAGGGGTTCTTCCGAAATGTATTTTGCACTGAACACAGATGAAAAATACTAGGTGTATTTATATAGCTGTTTTCATGTGATAACAAGGCTTTGGGGAGTGACCTGTTATACTCGAGAAGGTGGCGAAATCACCACTGCAAAAGCATGTGACTTTTAATCTCAATAGCACTGACCAAGCAAACACGGCATTGACGTGTCACTGGGGTCTTATAAATTTAGCATATATTCGTAAGGTGTAACAGACAGAAAGATTTTTAATACCAAGAAATCGGAAAGTTGGTAATAGTGGCTTACACAACTAAAGATTCGGTTTTCTTACCTTCTGAGTGGCTGGGAGGTAGGCAGTGGCAGGCTTGTTTCAGCTGCTTGGTAACCAGACCAGAGACCCAGGCCTTCCTACTCAGGCATCTCAGGCATCTGCCTTTCCAGACAGATGTTCACATAGGCAGCAAATAGAGCAGAAGGTTGACAAGGCATGATTCGAGTAAGCTTTTCCTCTTATGTCTATCCTTTTATCAGAAAATAAAATCTTTTCTAAAGCCTCCCCTAGTGGACTTCACCCATATATTTCATTGGGAAAAAAAATGGACCCCGTGAATACCACTGGCTGCAAAGGACATTGGGAAAGTGGATGTCTGACAAATGAGAACAGGATGATGATAACTGGTTCAAAGAAACTGAGGTCCATAGAGGGGAGCTTAGCACAGTGTCTCTCAGAGGCAAAAAGATGCAGGGATGAAGGCCCCCAAGGTGAACAACAGTGATGGAGCGCAGTGATTTGTTGTATGTCGAGTGTGTGTACCAAAAAATCTCACTTCCCACAGATCAGATTCTAAGAAAAGAAAGCCTTAAATGAAAAGTCAGCTTTAAGTCTTAATCTGCTTCTGAGTCAAACCAACACAAACCCAGAATTCTACAAAGGAAAGAAAAACCACTGTGGATTTAAATTTCTAAAAAAATTGAGACTGAAGTATCCAGTATAAATAAATTAATGATGTTCAGAAAAGATCAGGTTGAGTATCAGACTATTACTAAACACAGACATGCCACTTGTTACTACTTTTCTATAAAACATCTTTCAAAACAAAAGTTCTGTTATTATTCTAAAAACAACAAATGAAAAGGGAAGATTTGATGCTTTACCTGATGGGAATATATGACAATATTTTCCCTAATATACAAATATCTCATGAAAAAACACTTCTCATTTNGCCTTAAATGAAAAGTCAGCTTTAAGTCTTAATCTGCTTCTGAGTCAAACCAACACAAACCCAGAATTCTACAAAGGAAAGAAAAACCACTGTGGATTTAAATTTCTAAAAAAATTGAGACTGAAGTATCCAGTATAAATAAATTAATGATGTTCAGAAAAGATCAGGTTGAGTATCAGACTATTACTAAACACAGACATGCCACTTGTTACTACTTTTCTATAAAACATCTTTCAAAACAAAAGTTCTGTTATTATTCTAAAAACAACAAATGAAAAGGGAAGATTTGATGCTTTACCTGATGGGAATATATGACAATATTTTCCCTAATATACAAATATCTCATGAAAAAACACTTCTCATTTCTCATGTTGATGTTGTTCCATGTCATTATTTATAAGAGGAAAAATTTTGCTTGCAGGAAGCAGTGTTTATTGACAACAAGAGTAAACTCTGGAGCCAGGCAGACCTGGATTCATATTCTGAGTTCGCACTTGCTAGCCTTGGTCAGCCCTCCTGTCTTCCCTGAAAATGGGGGATATAATAATAACACTCACTTCACAGACTGCTGAGAGTCCTAAAGGAGCCAGTACACGTTAAATACAACATATCCCAGACATGTACTAAACCCTTAATTTCCCTAGCTCAGCATTTTTCTTGGTTTTGTCCTATGTAAAATAAAACCATTTTGGATCTAGTATTAATTGCTAATTGTAACAAATAATTTATTTGTGAGCTCCTTTTTGTTGTTTCATCCATTCTGAGGCATGTCTTATATCTTTGATCTCTCTCTGTTGGTGTTCTGCCAAGAAAGTACAGTTTTAAAAATATGCTGTGGTGTGTTTTGATAACAACCTTCTGATTGGATGGTGACTTCGTCTATGGCAGTGGATCAGACCACACCTACTGGAGTAGTTGGCATCTCCTAGGCGACACCAGCCCTCCTCCTGGACCACAGTGTCCCTGGCTGCAGCGGCTCTGATCTGCTGTTAACCCTCTGTGTCCTGTGCTGTAAGCTCCAAACACAGCAGCTTTGGGCATCACAGAGAAGTGCTGAGTCATGCTGGCTTTCCCCCACCCCATGTTCTGCAGGTCTCCTCCAAGAAATATTCTCTTGGCCCGCATGTCCTCATTTTTTTCTTGAACAGCGAATGTTTTGGACCTAAGCATAAAATGGGACTGTGCTATTAGCCAGCTCACATTGTTCCATTTCTCCTTCAAGATTTATCATGAGACACTTAGTCAAATACGTTATTAAATCCATGCATAGAGTATTTGCCTAGGCTGGTGATCTGGCAAAGGTACTGAGGCTAACTTGGAATGCTGATTTGTAATATTGTCCCTCTTCCTTATTAGACAGTAAGAACCCAGGTAATAGAGAGCATGTCTGTTTTGATCACAATACTAGAAATAAAATAAATAATTCTCAGCTCACAGACAGACTGATAAAATGAGTCCTGACAAACCTAACTCACCAGATTGCTTCCTGTATGTGCTTCCATATCTGTCCTCTAATAATAATTATTTTCTAGAAAAACACCCATGGTCAATGTGAAAGTCCCCGCTACTGTGTGGAGCTGATCTCAGACTTCTCCAGTCTGAGTCTTCCTTGCTACTCTTGTGCTTAGAAGATCCAGATGTAAGCACTGGGTTGGTCAAAAAATTCATTTGAGTTTTCCATAAGATGTTACGGAAAAATCCAACTGAACTTTTGACCAACCTGATAACATGTCTAACCACAACCGGGGCTAATGCAGAACAGCACTCTTTCATTAAGGCAATCTAAGCAAAGTTAAAACCAGATACAAATAAAGTTGCCTTGCAACTAACTGGGGCTAGGCAGCTCTTAGAGGGCTTAGCTCCTCTAAGAACAAAGGGTAGTTTTAGCTTTTTAGATTCCAGGCTACAGCATCTCTGATGCGGTCGAGGTAGTATCAAATAAAGGCTGTATTCATTCTTCTGGGGAAAGTGTTTTTAAAATAAATTCTTTACCAAACACAAGGCAAGGGGAGGGTGGATTCTGGGAATTGATGCCGCTTGGCTGAATGTGGTTCTTTAGCTTTTGCAGTCACTAGATAACTTTTTCACCCACAGGACTTTAAATTAGTGATTGGAAGGGACCAGGGTGGCCATTCATTGCAGATGGTATTTCCATTCCACTCAGAGTATCAGGGAATGTGGTTAGAAACAAAGAATAAAAATGCTCTTGATGCTTAAACTGAGTATGGGGAAGAGAGGGAATTTGTGCTTCTTGGCGTCACACGTGACCCAGGGCTGCTGCTGAAATGTCCAGTGGAGACTGCTTTCCAGAATCAACTTATAGATCAGAACCAAGCTTGCAGCAATGGAAATGGAAGCTTGGAGCAGGCAGGAGACTGCCTCGAGATCAATAGAGTGACATACTGCAGTGGCCGTGAAAATGTACCACTCAGGTCTCCTGCTGTGGGAGACTGATATTTCCAGCTGTTGGCCCTCTGGACCATGCTGTCCCTCAGCTGCTCATAGCCACCATGGCAGAGGCACTAAGGTGGGTTCATTCTGTGAGGTGCAGAACTCCTTTAAGGATAACCTTATCTCAAAGACTTTCCACAGGCTTGAATCTTTCTTGAAACTTTGCTAGTTTCAAGAAGTCTGAGACCCTTCAAGAAGTCTGAGACCCTTCTTACCCAACCATCCTTCCTTCCCCGTCTCTCTCTGTAGGTGTTAGACTGTTAATGTGCTCTCAGAGTGCTTCTTGCCGTTCAGGCTCTCTCCTCCAGGAAATCTCTTGCACATCTACTCCCATCTTCGCATCTGCTCCTTGGCAGCGCAAACTAATGCATGTAGCATTTCTTTGCCCATTCAACTGAGCATTGTTACTGCTTCAAAAACAAGCCATATCATACATAGAGATTGGCTGTCTTGCTCAGGGTGAGAAGAAAGACTAAATATATTTCTAATTCCTTAGATAAGCGAGGAGTGAGAGCTGCTTCTTTCCTCTGCCCCTCTTGCCTCCTTTGGCCAATCATAAAATACTGTGTCTCATATAACTTGTTTGTAAGATAAGAATATAATACTATGTTGTTGCTGCTGCTAAGTCATTTCAGTTGTGTCCAACTCTGTGCAGCCCCATAGACGGCAGCCCACCAGGCTCCCCCGTCCCTGGGATTCTCCAGGCAAGAACACTGGAGTGGGTTGCCATTTTCTTCTCCAATGCATGAAAGTGAAAAGTGAAAGTGAAGTCGCTCAGTCGTGTCCGACCCTCAGCGACCCCATGGACTGCAGCCTTCCAGGCTCCTCCGTCCATGGGATTTTCCAGGCAAGAGTACTGGAGTGGGGTGCCATCGCCTTCTCCGATAATACCATGTTAGGAGTTGGTATACTTATTAGCCCTTTGACATATTAGAGGGAGAATAAAAGACCATCACCCATGCTAACGCTGAAACCTGCGTACTCTGGAATGTAGCACAGTCTCTCAACTCTCTAAAGAAACCAAGATACACGGGGGTTAGGAGCTGTGTATAGGGGAGAGGTAAAGGAGTATGTTTTACAAGACTTAAAGGTTTCCCCACGTGCCGTGTCTCAGCTATATTTACTTATTCATCTGTCTGATGTGAGCTCCATGAGCTTAGGGCCTGTATTTACATTTCTCTTCTTTTCTTTCATATCCCAATTTCTTTTCACCTGGCGAATAGATGTGCTCAATAGATATTTGCCAGTAAACAAGCCCATGTGTCTCATGGCCCTTTCTTTGTTGTCATTATTTCCTGCTAGCTTATGGCAGTTGGGTGGGTAAGGATAGGGAGCAGAGGATATCATTTATTTTTACCTTTCAGTTCCCCATAACTGAGAAGTCCATAACCAGTAGTTGCTTGTCACTGGGCCTCTCTATGACTATTTGTATGGTTGCTATTGTTTTTGCTGTTTTTTAAAAATAAATCCTGGATTGTCTTTGAGTAGCAGAAGTTAATGTGAAGTCTCTATGTGAAGGCTGTGAAGGAGCTAGTCAAGATAGGTAAAAATAATCTAACAAAATTGCTGAATTTTGCAATACATTTATATACACCATAAATATCACAATATGAAAAATAAACCCAAAATGAGTGCTTAAAAACAACTGCAACAGCTCATTTCTCTTTTCAAAAATGAAACGGTGTCTTATTTGGGGCCATTTTTTATTTGCAGTAAATATTGCAAGCAAGCGTTTTGAATGAAGGAAGAAAAGTTGTAATAACATTATAATTCATTTTCAGTGTTTTTGAAAACGGAAACTTTTTAATTCATTAACTTATTAGTCATACCTTCAGTGAAACACAGTTTACAAGATCATATCCATTTATTTGTGAGCACATTATAAATAACAAAGATGCTTTATTAATTTGATAATCATAAGCCATTATTTGGCTAGAGAAAGCCAATTAAGTAAGAAATATTTAACTCTCTTTTTTTCTCAGAAAGAAAGACAGGAGCTGACTAAGCTTGGATGGGGAGCATAAGAGAATTAAAACAATCATGCTGTTAGAACTGGCAGATTTTAGATGACCTGGTCCAAGACTGTTAACTTTGAGGGCGTGAATATCTAGGGAGTCAATGAGTTGGTTTCATGGGCGGTCTATCTACCCTTTAAGTTATATGCAAAATGTTATGGGAAGGTACATAAGCATGTTTTTCTGGAATGAGAACCCATAACCTCAAAAGATTGAGAAATCAATGTGCTATAGAAGTGATGGATGAGAACAATTATGCTGGGGGCTTTGGCAACCCTGTTAGATGGTCTTGGAAATGCAGAACAGTCCATTGGTCCTGCCTGAGGATGACATGAATTCAATGGCTCCCAGAGCCCTCAAAAGCAGGAGTATGAGGTGTAATCAGATCAGAGAAAGGAGCAATGAGGTGCTCCTCACCTCAGCTGTCTATGAGTATTCCCATGTCCTCCTGGGCTTTGAAGGTACATTGTCTCAAGACATGATGGTCCTGTCAGCCTGGAGGGTCAGCGCTACTGGGAACACACGTTAGGGCAAAGAACAAGAGGTCAAAGACCAGGCCTGAACAGAAACAGAAAAAGAATCAAATGCTGGTTTGGAAAGGTACTCAAGGGTTTTCCTTTCAACACAATGACGTTCAAGGAGTGGACAGAACTTGCAGGCTCAGGTGTCCCAGAAGCAGGTGAAAGAGGGAAGGAGAGCTGCAAGCTCCCGGTTTCTATAGCAAAATTCCTTCCCCGGGAGTTTCCCCTTGCTTTGGGGTTCTCCTGAATCACCCCAAAGCCAGCAGGGCACTCAGCCCCAGGACTCTGTTGCTTCTCCCCTCCTTCACCTGCAGTAGCGTGCTGAGCCGGTTTGTACCAGATGGTGAGAGCTCATCCTTAGCCTTTCCCACGTGAAGTTGACCATAGTGGAGTATGAGCAAATGTTACACATCAGGGACTCCCCCCACCCAGGGGTTAATACACATTTACCGGCATTTACCAGTTACTGGCTAAGGGTAAGATAGTGATAGGGAGTGTGGGGGGCTTTAAATAGGAGGTCAGGGAAGAATTCCAATAAGGTGGCATTTAGGAAAAGACTAGAAAGACATGTAAAAATAAATCACGTAGATATCTGAGGGGCAAGCGTTCTTGTCACGGGGAACAGCGAATACAAAGCCCCTGATGCAAGAGTGTGCTTGGAGTTCAAGGGGCAGCAAAAAAGGATAGTGTGGCTGGAGCAGAGTGAAGAAGAGAGTCATAGGGAATGAGGTCAGAGATGGATGGGGGCGTGGGAGGCAAATCATGAAAGACCTTTCAGATAATTATAAAGAACTTGACTTTTCCTTTGAGAAAAGTGGTGAGCCATTGGAGGCTATAGAGCAGTAAAGCGACATAAATATAACTTAGATTTTTAAAGGTTTTACTTCTTTTAAAAGGGGTGCTTTGTAAAGATAGACTGTTAGGGGCCAATAGGGGTCAAGGCAGTTACAGAAAGATCAATTAAGAGGCTATTGGAGTAATCCAGATGGAGCATGGTGGTGGCTAGGATAAGAGGGCTGCTGCTGGAGGGATAAGAAGTGGTTGTATTCTGGATATGAATGTGGTAAAATTATTAGCAGGCAGCTTTCAGCTTCATAAGGACAGATCTTCCTAATATAGAGATTTAAAAATCTCCAGTGAAGTACCAAGCTTTCTGGGCCTGGATATAATCAGTGAGAAACCCGATAGCCACTCATCAGAGATACTGCGGAAGAGCTTCCTATGCTGGGAGGAGCTTGCATCCACTGACCTCTAATATTCTACAATGGCACAGGGGCTTGGTTACACAAGAAACTGTCTGTTCTAATGTGACAACTGAGTTGAGGCTAAGGGAGGAAATAGGGTTGGATATATCTACTAAAATGGCTTCATTTCTGTTGATGTTTTTCCTTAGATTAATTCAATATAAATATTAAATTACATAAAATTATATAATTATATTTGGATATAATATATGTAATACCTAGTATTATATACAACATATTAATGCTTATTGAGGGAGGCTTAATATAATTCTATATGTATATATGTGTATATATGTATGTATGTATGTACATATATATATATATGTACACACTTATTTGACATAGACATTTACCTCAAAGTGTTCGAAGGTAATGGGTGGGGTTAGTTTAGAGCATGTTGCTCTCCGTGGTGCTGAAACCCTGAAGTTAAGGGATGGTATTCTCTCAAATGGGTGTCTCAGCCTCCTTGGAGGTGAGGTTACTGGGCTTGTGCAGTCACATGAGGTATAGATGGAGTGCTCTGGGGAGGTTTGAGAACAAATAAAAAGAAAGTGTCTTAGAATTCAGGATATAACAGGAGGAAAGAATTTTAGGAAAATATCTAGTCCAACACCTAAACCTATCTACAAAGGAAACAAAGATAGCAAGCAAGCACATAGATGCTAGTAGTAGAGATCCACGCCCCACTGTAAGCTAGGATGGGATAGAACAAGAGAGGGTTAGTCCTGTGGGGCTGTTTTTAACACTTCTGATGCTGTTTTCTACCAGTTTAATTCTCTCATATCATGTGCCACCCCCATGAAAAAGTATCCTCAGAAATGTGCATTTATGCATTCATTTTCCTGTGCAATGCATTTATACCTGGCACCCCCAATCTGGACTTTATATCTGCAAATGTAAAGGAGCTGCTGGTTGGTATCACCCCAAACTTTCTGGGCTTCTGCAACTGACCACTACTTTTTATTTATTTTCCAAGCTTTTAATTGGTCTGAATTGATTTCTGAGAGATTGAAAGAGCTTGGTGTGCCTTTATATGTTATTTTTGTCCTCATGTGGTTGATTTTGTGCTCAGTGAGGCTGTAGATCTGCCATTTGAATATAGTTAATGAGGTTGAAGGACAGAGGAAAGAACAGAGGGAAAAGCACCCAGTAACCAGTGGTACAGACTTGCAGTGAAGTAAGAACTCGTGCCATGATTTATTAACTTGTACAAAAGAAGAGACAGGCCTAGAATCTGCTGAGATGGATAATCATGCTGATTAAGCTGGTGGGAGTTTCCTTATCTAAATTATAAGTAAACACAGAGGTGCTTGAGAGATAAGATTTATATATATACCTGAAGAAGCTATGTTAAATCTTCACTTTAAATTTTTGTTAAATGCTAATTAAGTGTATGTGTTTCTAACTGGGATGACATTAATAACTACTGAACTAGTGAGTTGCAAAATGCCATTGACTCCTGATCTGTAAATAGAACAAAGCCATCTGTGGCATCGGAGAGCATAGACGTTCCCACTTCACACTCCCAGAGGTTCGTTGTAACCTTGGGTCGCAGATGGAGGTGGCTCAGCTGCCCTGAGCACCAGCTTCATCTGCCTCAGCGCCCCAGAGCCAAGAGCAGGTGTGGGTCCCACGCCTAGTCTCCCTAGGGGCCAGGAAGAGCAGCTCGGAGAACCACACTGCCAACAAAAGCCAGTAAAGAGGCCTTTCCTTGCTGTTTTAGCCTGTGCAGGGCTCCAAGGGGCAGGGGAGGGAAGCTTATTCAAACACCCTCTACCTGCCTGTGTGCAAGAGCCCTTCAGATTCAGAAGATGCTTTCACCAGAGCGTCTGTCTCTAAGCCTGAGTCCTGAGGTTCTCGCCAATATGCTATTTAAAGTCTGCACACGTGTCAGTTGAGACAGGGAGGGTGTGTCTGAAGAATGGTCTAAATGGCTAATGTTTCCCTCCATCTCTTACTCCCCAAATTGACTCACTCAGTTCCTGTGGAAAAGATCTTCCTCTACAGAAACGTGTTTACCTTCGCTACCCTGCCTTCTGCCATACCAGAAGATCTTCTATTTTTCTTTTCAATTTCCTTTTCCACTCTAGTGAAGGTATGAGTTCTTACTGGTTGTAAGAAAATTAGCAAATGAAGAAAATGTTCTGGCAAGGACAGGGGCCTCCATCTTTCATTGTGTATGTGTGTGTTAGTCACTTCAGTTGTAAATGACTTTTTTGCAACCTCATGGACTGTAGCCCACCAGGTTCTTCTGTCCATAGAATTCTTCAGGCAAGAATATTGCAATGGGTAGCCATTCCCTCCTCCAGCCATCTTTCATTATGCAATCCGAAAAGGATCTTGTGAGCTCTGGTTTGCCCTTGAGAACTGTCTGGAGGTGGCGATGTAGAATGCAGCTAACGGTGGACCCCTGTCCAGGCCTTCAGATTTCTGTGGCTCTGGCTGTTTCTGATAGCAGGGAGGTTTGCATGGTGTTGGGGGAGGGGCCCAGGGACTTAATAAATGGTTGTGGAAGGAGGTGGCTCCGGAAGGGCTGAGCCATATTCCTATAAGAGCCTCAGGAGGCAGAGGTCCTGGGCCTGATCCTGCATTGCAGGTTGAAGCTGGCTTAATTGCTGGTAATTAAGGCAGACTCTACAGAGTTTCTGGGCATGCCTGGTGGGGGAGGGGCTGGATGTCTGGCCTTGGATGAGCTGCAGGAAAGCGAGTGTCTGCTTCACTGAGCTTGCTGCTCGCTCTGCCACTCCCAGCAGGGCCTGTTGCTGGGCAGTTTTCAGCACTAGGTATCTTTGCAAAGCTGCTCTTCATGGATGGAGGATTGTCTTTGCAAAGGAAATCAAGGCAGAATAGAAACAGTCTTTACTGAGAGCTTACTATAGGTTAGATATGCTCTGTTGTGCTGTGCTTAGTCACTAAGTCATGTCCGACTCTTTGCAACCCCATGGACTGTCAGGATCCTCTGGCCATGGGGATTCTCCAGGCAAGAATACTGCAGTGGGTTGCCATGCCCTCCTCCAGGGGATCTTCCCAACCCAGGGACTGAACCCAGGTCTCCTGCATTGCAGGTGGATTCTTTACCAGCTGAGCTACCAGGGAAACCCAGATATTATGCTCAGCACATTTAATTCTCAAAACTTCTCAATGAGGGAATTTAAAATTGATGATAATGATAAAAGATTAAGTGATTCACTCCAGGAATACAGTTAGCATAGAATGCAGATTTACTTCATTGGATCCTGAGTTTGTGCCTTCAAGGCCCATGCTGTTTTGCAGAGGTTGTAAGCTGGTAGCTTATGAACTGGGATCTGCTCTTCTATGTGTCTGGTCCCCACATTACTTTACAAAATGGACATGTCCCTTAAAATTCAGGAATTTAGATTTTCTTGAAAAAAAAAAAAAGGATAAGATCTTCCAACAATGGGCCAGTTTTTTGCATGGCAATAAAATTGAGTGAATGCTGCCCCTTCTAGAAAGGGAATTCTTCTATTTCCCTGGAGACTTTTTTTTTTTACACTGCTCCTTCTTGCCTATCTCCTAGTTCATTTCAATCATTTGCGGAACTTACCTGAGCCTTGTTAGCATTTTGAGATTGTGACACTGGCTCCCAGAATGCAGGCTAGAATAAAAACATCAAATGAGAAGAAAAGCTGGAATAGAGAAAGGAGGTGGTGAGGCTCAGTTACATGAGCCAGCATCCTTGGGCTCAGCCACACACTCAAAGAGCAAAAGCTCATCACTGAGGCCAGTTGGTCCCTCGTCTAATTTTCACAGATAAGCAGAGAAAAGCTGGTTCAGGGAAGGGGACAGATGCACAGAAATCTCAGGAAGCTCTGTATTCTGAGACAAGCAACTTTCTTTGTCTGCTTTTAACTGATTGCTTTTCATAAAGCTTTGCCGTAGCTCTGCTTTATCATTCCTGCCTGAGCTTCCAGCTGGACAGAATCCGAAAGCTAAAAGCCTGCAACTTACAGAGAAGGAGGACATTTGGCTGCCACTATGGCTATATGGCCACACCAGCCTGCCTGCTTCTGGGTTGTCAGATGGGAAATTTCATCTGAGTCTAGAGTTTCCTGCTGTATCAGTCTTTCCCAGGCTCCTGCAGAGTTCAGGCTCATGTAGCCACACCAGCAGTCCTGGCCTTTTAGAGGCGGAGGTGAGAGGAGAGTATAAACAGTTGATTGGTTCTCTTTAACCAGGAGAATCAGCCACCCTGGTCAAGGCAAGAGCCATCATGGGGTGGTTCAGTGTTGTGGTCCAGTTTGTAAAGTCCTTGGAGTGAGCAGAGAAGGAAGTCAGATCTAATTCCTCTAGAGAAACTCTGTGATCTCCAGGCTGGGGCCATGAAACCCCAGAGGGGTTCTGAGAGGGGTCTTAGAACATGTCTTCTACCTGTGGGTGACATTCAGGCTCGGGTGACTGACCCTGAGAGTGACTAGGCTTTTCCCCAAGGACCTGTAGAGCAGCTGGTATTTCCCCATTTTCATTGGCCAGGAGACTCTGGCCCTGTGCACGTGTATTCTAGCCTCTTCCTCCCAGACTAGTTCTTTCAAGATTCTTTGCCAAGACATCTCAGTGAAGGCCGCTCTTTCCTAAAACCAAACCTCGGAGGTTGCCTGAATTAGGGCCGAATTAGGATGACTCCAGTCCTGAGCAGAGGCAATAAGAGCAGGGTGCANAGTCTGGCCCTGTGCACGTGTACTCTAGCCTCTTCCTCCCAGACTAGTTCTTTCAAGATTCTTTGCCAAGACGTCTCAGTGAAGGCCGCTCTTTCCTAAAACCAAACCTCGGAGGTTGCCTGAATTAGGGCCGAATTAGGATGACTCCAGTCCTGAGCAGAGGCAATAAGAGCAGGGTGCAGACTTGAATGATTAATCATTCAACAAGTATTTGTTGAGGGCCTACTATGTGCCAGGTACTTGCGACACGAGAGTGGGCAAAACAGTTGAACCTTGCTCGCATGCAGTTCTAAATGAGCTTTTTTTCAATGATGTAATAGTTGACAGCCATGATAAAGAACATTATAACCATATACAAAAATTAACTCGAAATGGATCAAAGATCTAAACATAACAGTGAAAAATATGAACCTCTCAGGAGAAAATATAAGTGTAAATCTTCATGACCTTAAATTTGGCAATGGAGTAGTACAATCTGACATCAAAAGTATAGATGACGAAAGAAAAGATAGATTAATTGGGTGTCATCAAAATTAAAACTGTTTGTATTTCAAAGGGCATGATCAAGAAAGTGAAAAGACAACTGGCAGAATGCAGAAAGTACTTGCAAATCATATATCTGACAGGGGACTTGTATATAGAATGCATGAAGAACGCTTACAACTCAACACTAAAAAGATATACAAGCCAATTAAAAATGGGCAAAGGATTTGAACAGACTTTTCTCCAAAGAAAGTATGCAAATAGCTGTAATGAAAAGATGCTCAACATCATCAGCCACCAGAAAGATGTAAATCAAACCCAGAGTGAGATACTTCTTTACACCCACTAGGATGGTAGAATCAAAGAGTCAGACAATAGTAATTGTTCACAAGGATATGGAGAAATCAGAACTCTTATACTCAGATACAGGGAGTGTAAAATGGAGCAGCCACTTTGAAAAATTGTCTAACAGTTCCTCAAAATGTTAAACATAGAGTTACTATATGACCAGCAATTCCACTCCTGACTATGTACCCAAGAGAAATGCAAATGTGTCCATGCAAAGACTTGCATGCGAATGTTCGTAGCAGCATTCTCCATAATAGCCCCAAAGTCAAAACAGTCCAAATGTGGCTCTCTCCCACAGGGAGTTATCAGATCAATAGGGAAGACAAGCATATATGAAATAATAAGCAATACCAGTGGGCCAGAATCCGAGGTTGCTTTGAGACATAAGAACTGCCATCCTGTGAAGGCACACAGCCTGGGGAGGTGGGAAGTCTTGCAGAGGAGATATTTTAAACACCAAGTACAGAAATCACATCCTGTGGCACTTGCTGATGGCATTATTTATTTTCTAGTACCATTGTCTGATGTTTCACGTGGTTTAGTCTGGTCTGCCCAGCCAGACCAATTGGTTTTATCTTTGTTTCTTTCCCAACTGCAAGCACAGAGCCTCAAACCCAACTTGGAGTGATTGGGTTCTGCGATGAGGATGGAGCCAGACTCAGGATTTAGAGCTTCCTGTCTGAAATGACCTGTCTCTTCTAATCAGGCCTGTGTCACTGAGGGCTTCCTTTCTGCATTTGTCAGCCTACCCAGCAGCCAGGGAGGGCAGAAGAGCAGGCTAGTGTTACTGTCTGGGGAAGTAACTGGAGAACAGGAAGAGTAGGGAAGCTGGTTTTACTTCAAGGTCACCCAGGGGGCAAGCACCTGGCTGATCAGGGATTAGCATAGATGTTACTGTCCTGTTAAGCCCACGGAGCTAGTTTGTTTATCTATTTCAAAGAGAGGTTTATGGTCATTTAAGGGAGGAAAAAAATCAGTCTGAACCAATATTAAGACTAAAATAATTATATGTTGGGCTTAAGGAGAGGGGAATTCAGATTACATCTTTAAGAAGGAAAAAAGATGCAAATAAAAAGTTACCCCCAAAACTGTTGTTGATTCTCAATATTCCTGAGCCCCTCTAACATCTACAGTTCTGAGACGGAAGATTAGCTTAAGCAGCCTCAGTGTTCCTTCGGCAAGTTTGTTCTATTTAATATATCGTTTAATATATTTGTTCATTTAGGCCATGACTCATTGCTTCTCTAAATTCTATTTTTAGCTGTTGCTTCTCAGTTGGATTTTTCCACAATCAGATGTTCAGCTATGTGTCCAAGGGGACAGCATCTCCCTTGGGGCTGAAAAACTGACCATAGTATCTTATTATTTGTAAACTGTGGAAGGTTGTGGTAAAAATGTTTTCCACCTCCCCTAAAACTTGTTATG